>CAUYPK010168291.1:0-25735 GCA_963574355.1 Loris lydekkerianus | reverse complement strand
TAAGATTAGCCCATATCACAAAATCCCAAGACCAGAGATGTTGGCGTGGATGTGGAGAAAAGGGAACACTTCTATACTGCTGGTGGGAATGCAAATTAATACATTCCTTTTGGAAAGATGTTTGGAGAACACTTAGAGATCTATAAATAGATCTGTCATTCAATCCTATAATTCCTCTGCTAGGTATATACCCAAAAGACCAAAAATCACATTATAACAAAGATATTTGTACCAGAATGTTTATTGCAGCCCAATTCATAATGCTAAGTCATGGAAAAAGCACAAATGCCCATCAATCCATGAATGGATTAATAAATTGTGGTATATGTACACCATGGAATATTATGCAGCCTTAAGGAAAGATGGACACTTAACCTCTTTCATGTTTACATGGATGGAGCTGGAACATATTCTTCTTAGTAAAGTATCTCAAGAATGGAAGAAAAGGTATCCAATATACTCAGTCCTACTATGAAACTAATTTATGACTTTCACATGAAGGCTATAACCCAGTTATAACCTAAGAATATGGGGAAGGGGGACAGGGAGGGGATGGAGGTGGGAGGATGGGCGGAGGGAGGGTGATTGGTGGGATTACACCTGCGGTGCATCTTACAAGGATACATGTGAAACTTAATAAATGTAGAATATAATTGTCTTAACACAATAACTAAGAAAATGCCAGAAGGCTATGTTAACCAGTATGATGAAAATGTGTCAAACTGTTTATAAAACCAGTGTATGGTGCCCCATGATCGCATTAATGTACACAGCTATGATTTAATATTAATAAAAAAAATAAAGATAAGGAATTCTGAAAGCAGTGATCTTTTAAAATACTGTGATCATTTAAAATACTGATCTGACCCATAACATATAAATTGGGTAATTTTTCATTTATGAAGTAGTACAACTTAATAATTTAATATACATTACTAAACTTTTTTTTTTTTTTTGAAATTGGGCATTCTCACTTGGACACCCTCAGTAGAGTGCTGTAGCATCACAGCTCACAGCAACCTCAAGCTCTTGCCTTAGACCCCCAAGTAGCTGGAACTACAGGTGCTCATCACAGTGCCTGCTCTTGCTTAGGCTGGTCTTGAACTCCTGAGCTCAGCCAATCCAGCTGCCTCAGCTTCCCAGAGTACTAGGATCATAGGAGTGAGCCACCGCACCCAGCTAGACTTATTCTTTATTTCAATTAAATGATGCAGCTTTGGGGGATTATGGATGTATAACTGGACAAAGAAAATTACGGCATTTGGGCATATATTGTGCTTTTCAAAGAACTTACAACCTCTCCTTATCCCCCTCCACACAACATGTAGTAGACTGTGGAATCACAGTATCTGTTACTAAATCCCTTCATCACTGTCTGTTTCTGACTTCCCTGAGGGCATGGTTCTGGAAGCTTCTGTTATCTCCCCACCACTTCATGTTATAAATAGTTTGCTATTTTTTATATTGTCAGGCAATCAGTGGTTCAAAGTCTTAAACTAATAAAACAAAGGAATAGGGTCAAATCAAGTCATCATTAATAAAAAAGGAACTAGACTAACAACATAACTAATAAAGTTTGCTATTTACTCTCTTGCCAACTGAGCTAATTGCATAGGTTATGAAATACTTCTTATCTGGGATTCCATTCTTATATCCATTTAATATGTAGTTTATCCACAAACTGCCAGATGACATCCAGCCAAGAGCAAAGAAAATTTTTGCTCAAGATTGAAGATTTCTGAAAATAATGGTTTCTTTTAAAAATTTCAAACAGTGGTTTGATCATAAAAATACAACATATTTTCATTATGTTTGAATGTAGAGCAGTGTACTTTTTCAGATTCAATAATTTTAAGAAGGAGAGTTTACATTTTTCTAGAGAGATGTGTGCCTTGATGACCAGGGTAAGAATTTGGCATTTTTCCTGCATGTTCCCACAGTGCATTTCTTTTCTAGCTTCTTTTCTAACACTTCTGTCTTGTGATCATTGCTTCTTGTTTGTTTGCTGTAAATGCTAACAGAGTGTGTTAGATTTCCTTGCTTCCTTCCTGAATTTGAATAGTAGACTCTATTTGACAGCATTATTGAGAGGATTAGTAATATTGTGTGATGTCTTGAGACATGGCTAGAGCAAGGAGATCAGCAAATGACAGCCCAAGGACCAAGTCCAGCCGGCCACCTCTTTTGTAAATAAAGTTTTATTGGAACACAGCCATGTTCATTCATTTGCGTGTTTTCTATTGCTACTCTCACATTACAGAAACAGGTGAGGAGTTATAACTGTGTGGCTCAAAACCTTAAAATAGTTACTAAATATTGCCTTTAAAGGAGAAGTTTGCCAATACCTGGTCTATAGTATACGAGATAATTATTTATTTCGGAAACATTGGAGAATTACCTATTTTGCACAGATAAACCAGTACTTTCCAACAGAAATATTATGTGTAGTAGACAAACTAGCACTGTCCAATAGAAAGACCACATTATAAATTGTCTAATAGTTGTATTTTCTTTAAAAGTAAAGACATGCGTTAAATCGTTTACACTTAGTTAATTCATACATTCAAGTTGTTCCAAACAGTATGATGTAATATGTTTTATAGCATATTTTCCAGTACATTTTCATAAAGGTTTCTAACTGCTAAATTGAATATTAGGCTTTTAACTTAATTAATATTAAATAAAATTAAAAATTCAGCTCCTTAGTTATACCAGACACATTTTGACTGTTCACTGACCGCATGTGGTTAGTGGCTGCCATTTTGGATGGAGGCATTTTAGGTAATATATAATTATATTTATTTTTATTAATAATAATAGCCATAAAAGCGGCCATTTACTGACCACTTACTTGGTCACAAACATCTAAACAGATGTAGAATCTGGAGACTAAATTTAACAAGGTAACTTGTTTGTTAATAGCAAAGGTACAAGCTAGTTTAATAGAAAATCTGAACCCAAGATCTTGCCTAAATTCACACCTTTTCTCCAGCTATTATATTCTGCAGGTGCTGGTTCATCTTTACATGTTGAAACACTATACTTGTTTAATTTGAACTGAAAAGCTTCTGAAAAAAAATTACACATTCTCTACCTGTGTGTCAGCCTCGCAGAGGGCTAGATTTGACCTCTCTGGTTTATTTTATTTCATTTTGTTTTTGAAAATCCCTCTCGTAGATCTTCTGTATCTGCCGTCCAGTACCACCCTGTTCTCTTCTCCACATGAAGGTGTCTGCCCGGCGCTGATGTGCTCCCGTGCAGGCCTCTTCCTTCTTCTGGCCATACTTTTTGTGCATTTCATCCTGGAGCGTGTGTGTGTGTGTGTGTGTGTGTGTGTGTGTGTGTGTATGTCTGAGGTTGTGTTTTGTCTTCTTGCCTCTCCCGTTACTCTCACTTTGATTTGACAAGGGCAGCCTTGCTCCAGGAATCCCACTCATTCAGTGCTGCTTTCCTTCTCATGAGCTGTGACTGCCATTGGAGCACATCCTTAAAGTCCTTTATTCTATGTAGACATATTTGGTTTTGTTTTCCTTTGGCAGGAAAGGTGAATTTAGTTTAGGTGGGGTTTTTTTTTTTGTTGTTGTTGTTTGTTTGTTTTGAAAACTTCTTGGATAGATAGGAGCCATTTCTTAAACCTGAAGATTTTGGAAGCCAAGTTCTAGAGGCTTGAGAATTCAAACTAATGTCATTCAGCTATTGACATCTAGAGCATCGAACCATTGTCTTCCCTTAGATCCAATTTGCAACTCCTTGTTTAAAGTCTTTTAGAAGATCCTTGTCCTCTGGATAAGGAGTCCATACATTTCTTAAATGGCAAGAAAGACTCAATTCTGTGGCATTTTAGTTCTCCTGAAGAAGTCTTCAATGTCCTGAAAACATCAACTTCTTTGTCATGTCAACTTTTACATTAGCTGGCCCCACTACCTGGTTCATTGATCTCCCAGTCCATTTTCCCATCCCATCTTCCTTGGGTCTGGTTTTTCTCATACTGGTAAATTCTGATGTTACTTAATCTCTCAAGCTTCTCCCTAAGCCCCAAAGACATGTCACATTCTTGATCTTGGCTCACCCAGAAGTACCCTCAGACTAAAACTTCTCCCTCCCTGTTACCATTACCTATCTTCACCACTGGGTGATGAACTTGAGGACACAATGATTTCTTATTCTAATTATATCTCTAATAACTACCAAAGAGCCTAACAACAAAGTGGGGCCTCAGTAAATATTTACTGCATCAGTCAAACCATTTGTCTTAAATGCCTGAATAAAACAAAGTTCTTTTGTATGTGGTCATTGTATCGTAACTGCACTCGGGCTTCCTAAGTGCATTCAGTATGTACTAAGGTGAATGTTATCTATGGAAGGCATTTAGAACTTAATAATAATAATAGCACTATATGTGTTTAGTATAATAGGCACTCTATAGATAGCATTCTGAGGTTTGCTGAGTGCCACTTAATAAAATTTAATTAATTGGAATGCTTGCACTTGATAAGAATATTTAAAATACATTTTATTCTTCACAAAAATTGTTGTCTAATAGATGTAAGAATGGAATTTTCCTGACATAGTTTATATTCTAAAATAGCTATTGTTCGTATTTTTTAGCACACTTGTTATTTTATTTTCTAGAATGAAATGAAAACAAGCACTTAAAAGGAACACAGTGAGTTGACTGTATTGGTGGTGTGAAGAAAGGCACTTAAAGGTAGTTCTTAGCCTGTGTTGGAAAACAGCATGCCTTTGAAAAGCTGATGAAAGCTGTAGGCCAGCTCTTTATTTTTCTCTGGAGAAATGCCCAAATGCAGATAGACGCAATTTTACCTGTAATTCCAGGACTCTCTTTATTTATCCAGGAAACGCTAGGCTAAAGTCAGTCTGAAAAGAGCATGGCCTCTGCCAAGAGGTGGGACCAAGGTGGGAGGGCATGAGCATGAAAGGTGGGGAAGGAGTACGTGCTTTGGAAGAGAAGAATGCACAATGTTCTGCAAACCTCTGTGGAATATTCCCTACTTTAGATACCCCTAACAAAAAGACTTGAATTGTTTGGAAACAAAATACCTGTGCCCATTCACCCACTTAATTAAGACACATTTATTTGGTTACACTGTGTGCCAAGAACCATGCTAGAAATGGGGAGAGATTATGGAAGAATATTTATGGTGCAATTATGGAAGAATATTTATTATTTTAAACTAATCACTCCTGCTGTGTTTCTCGCATACATTAGTATATGATGCTAGAAATAAGGAAATGGAATCCGTTTGTTTAGAAGTTTCTGGTTTCTATGGCACTACTTTTATGTCCATGAGCCATTTTTCATTTATCAAGGCTATTGATATTGTATGTAAACAAATGAAGTTTTTAATGACTTTTAGGACCATAACTTGCAACCTAATTTTATTAATACTAAATGATTATAATGGAAAAAATATTAATGTGATATATAATTAATCCAATAACAGTGCAAGATTATTCTTTTAGGCATCATAATAGTGTCCAAAGTCAGACTGATACTTTTGTAGAAATTAATGAAACACATGGCATTTTCTTTCTTTCTTTCTTTTTTTTTTTTATTTAAGACAGTCTCACTATGTTACCCTTGGTAAAGTGCCGTGGTGTCACAGCACACAGCAACCTCAAACTCTTGGGCTTAAGCAATTCTCTTGCTTCAACCTCCCAGGTAGCTGGGACTACAGGCATCCACCACAACGCCTGGCTGTTTTCTTTTTTGTAGTTGTCATTGTTGTTTAGCAGGCCTGGGCTGGGTTCAAACCCGCGAACCCCAGTGTATGTGGCTGGTGCCCTAACCACTGAGCTACAAGTGCCGAGCCAGCATGGCATTTCTTGATTGCCCTGAAATTATAATAATTATAATATATAATAATAATAATAATAATTATTATTATTATTATTACTTTGAGACAGAGTCTCACTATATCACCTTCAGTAGAGTGCTATGGCATTACAGCTCACAGCAGCCTCAAACTCTTGGGTTTAATGATTCTCTTATGGGTGCCTGCCACAATGCCCGGCTATTTTTTGGTTGCAGTTGTTAATTGTTTTTTAGCTGGCCTGGGCTGGATTCGAACCCACCAATCTGGGTGTATGTGGCTGGTGCCATAACCACTGTGCTATAGGCGCCAAGCCTGCTCTAAAATTATTTATGTAAGGGAAGTCCCAAATTAAGACGGTAGTTTTATGGTTTCAGTCCTGCTCAAGTGGGATTAGAAGTCATTTTAATTCTTTGAGCAATCCATTGACCTCATACTTGGATCTGTTTCCCTGGTAACAATGAACTGCCTTGCAATGAGACCTAATGGGAGACTGAGAAAATCTATGTAGAAGTAATTGTGGCATCAAGTAAAATACAGTGGAACCAAGGAAAACTTCTCACATATAATCTATCAGAAAACCAGAGAGAATGTGCATAAATAATCACCTTAGAAATAAGGACACAGCACTATAGAAGCATTATATTGTTACTTGTCATATTTGGTGATGACACTAGGCACTGATGGTCCACATGCTGGTGAGGCCGAAAGACCTGTTAGGAACAATAAGCCTTTCACTCTGTAATACCATGACAATTGCTGAGCTTCACAGCTGCAACTGCCTGTTGCAGAACATACTGCTGTTTAAGGAGCGGCCATGTAGCTATGAAGTCTGTCCCAAAGCTTTGCACACAAGAGCCACCAAATTCCTGAATATGGCATATCAGTCTGGTCTGTATTATTGAGTTACCCCCCAAACTCCTACAACTATGTTCTATTGTTTGAGAGCATATAGAGCTTTCCCCAAGTACTGACATCTCCCTTGGTACGCTTCACTAATGCTGAAACTGTCAAGATTATGTTTTCATAAATATCTAAATTCTGGGCATTTTTTTTTCTTCATTCAGTTATCTCTTTATGCAAAAAAAAAAAAAAAAAAGAAAAAAGAAAATGTATCGAGAATGTACTATGTCCCTGTCTTTTCTCTTGCTGCATATTGAAAATAGAGCAGGAAAGACACAAAACCTTTCCTAGGACCCCTTTATGGATGTTCCCAACTTTCTATTTAATTGTAAAGATAATGTGTGGGTGAGGTTGGTAGAATTTCTCAGAAGATGAGCTGTGTTCTCTAGGAGGAGTCATATAACTTGACCATATTGAAATTGGAGCCTGACTGTACTTTCAGTTAATGTCCATCTTCTATGTCATCTGGCGGGGAGTACAAAATTTGATGTCATTTGTTGTTCCGGATCTTTACTAATTTTTTGTTTCTCAGTCCATTCTCCCAGAAGAAATGCCACAACTCTTTATTCATGTTGACACCTTCTAATTGCTACCTTTTTACTTTTTTACATTAGGTTACAAGTTTCTTGAAGGCAACGACTACAGTTTTCTTTGTCTTTTTTCCCTTACTGCACTTGATCATTCCTCTGCCTGAAAACTCATCCCACAGACATACACACTGCTTTCTCCCCCAGCCCTTCATTCAGTATAAATATCAACATAGCAAATCATAACTGCCCTAGTTAAATTAGTAAACATACAAATTTCCCATCCTGCCATTACACGCATTTTCCATTCTCCTTACCCTGGTTTATTGCTCTTCATAACATTTATCACCATCTGGTACACGTATGTGTTCATCATCGGTCTTCAACCAATAAAAAACCCATGAGAACAGGAACATTGTCTGTTTTATTCCCAGCACCTGGAATAGTGCCTGGAATCTAGTGGGGCACTCAATAAATACTTGTTGAATGGATAAATTAATGAATACGTATCTGTTGTAAACGTCAATGAATATTACGTACTACTTGACAAAGTATAGAGACTCAATGCTAATGCATTATGTGACACTGGTACTAGGTGAAGAGTGTGCACATGAGGTTTCATGAGTATCTCTTTGGGATGATGACAGAGATCGTAGTTGTAGAAACATTTTTGATAACCATCGACTCAGTGTGATGCATTAATTATACTACTGCAGAGATTGGGCAATGAGTCAGCTCATTCTAGTTTAGCACTTGAACCTCATATAGGTGAACATATTTTCAGAATTCTCCACATCCTCCTCCTCTTTAATTAATAAGACAATTGCTTGGGCAATTGCAAGCTGATGCGAGGCGCATCTTGCTAAACCAGAGTAGATCATTCTTATTAGTAGTTCCACTCAAATGTGGCCCAATTACTTTCCTCCATATTTAAGCCTAACTGCCAACAAAAGTGCTCAAATCCCATGTGACAATTAGTTAGACAGATGCTGGCAAACTTTCAGTGAATCTGCCTAATCCTGCATTGAATCTCTTTTCCTTTCCCCATATTTGGCAGCAGATGTCTATAAACTGATGATAGCTTACATTCACCCAGATGCTCAGACCAGAAGCTAGGATACTATGTTTGACTTCTCTCTCTCCTTCACCCCCAAATTCAAAGCATTTGAAATACTTTTCCAGCTCTATTCTCTTAATTCCCACTAACATTAAATTAGTCCAAGGCACTATCAATTCTTAAAGACTAATGCATTCCCACCTCACTGGTTTTCCTGCTTCTAGTCTTGTCCCTCTCCAGTGTGTTTATTTCCTCACCAAATACAAAATGGTCTTCAAAAATGCAAATCTTTATGAGTTTTTCTACGTTTTTGGTGTGGCATGAAAGGCCATTCATGAACAGATACCAGCTTCATTCACCACCTTCCCAACTATTTCCCGTGACATCGAGCATCAGTCATTCTGAGTTATCTAGGAAGTTATGCACTTTCTCGGCTCAGTGCTTGGTGAAACTTCTCTTCCGTTTTGGTGGTCTTTATTCCCCCTTGTGGTATCAGTTTGAAACTATCCCATTTAGAGAGTTTTTCTTGGTCCCCTGAGACCAACTTAGGTACCTTTTATCTGTGCCCGCCTCTTTTCCTATGGTCACTCCTATCATCAGTCAGAATTACCACATGGTACTGAAATTGCTTGCTTACTTTGCCTTTTACCCACCATCCCGCAGATACATTTTCTATTTTTCACACAGTGCTTGGTACGCAGTAAATGTTCAGTATTATTTGCTGAATGAGAAAGTCCTTGACTGCAATAAGAGTGTATTTATATGGATGGAGGTGGTATGGGATATGATATGTCTCCATATCCTATCTATTTAGAAGTCATTTTGAGAAGTTTACAAATCCCTCAGGACAATCAGAGAGTTTTAGAATATGTAATTGCATCATTATAAAGTATAGCATTTCGTTATTTCAAAGCAGAAAGTATACATTACATGTTGATCAAGAATTCAGTTCCATTATAGGAGAGAGGGTGTGTGTTCATATGAATATGGAACAAGGTTTATTTAAGGTATTGGCTGTTACTTCCAGCAGGTGTGAGGCAAACATAAATTTTAAACTCCTTAAATGCAATTAAATAGTGTGGAAGAATCATTGATTAAGATTGCACCTTCACTGAGCCTTTTCCACCTGAGAAGTGCTAATTGTTGAATGTGTAACAGCACCAGTAAATGAAGAACAAATTATTAAACAACACACAGTTAGACCTGATAGGGTGAAATTTTAAAATGATGTCCCTCAAAGTTAATTGTACTTAAAACAGTATTTTTAAAAATTTATTTATGTTTTTGCTGAAGAGCAGATACAGGAGAACCTCTGTAAGTTGACCCCCAATGGACTGTAATAAGCTGGTCTATGTTCAGAAGTGGTCTATGTTCAGAAGTGGTTGACTTCTGTTGAGTTCACGCGATGCATGTTCAGTCTATGGAAATTAGGTCAACTTAAGGAGGTGGTCAAGGTAGAGTGGTGTTTACAATATTTTTTCTAGTTGTTGAAGAAAAGTTAAAATCTACATCTATACTTTCAATGTTAAACCACAGTGTTTTAGTTAATTAAACATAAAATAAAACAACAGAAAATAGAATTAAATATCCAAGTCATTGGGATGATTATGGAACAACACAAGAAAATACAAGGGTAAGTGTATGAATACAATTGTATAAAATTTTAAACACATACATATTTATGATTAGTAAAACACATAAAATAATAAAAAACATTATAGGAAAACCAAAGGATGGACATACATAACTAAAGACACCCAGATGGGAAAGAAAATGGAAAGAAATTCATACAATAAAAATGTAAAAAATAACTATTCACAAATTATAGTAATAATAATGAATAAAACAGATGGCAGTTGGTGTGTGCCAAGCACTGTTCTAAGCACTTTTTATATATTAGTACATTTAATCCTATCAGATACATGGTGTTAGTAGCCCCATTTAAAGATGAAGAAACAGAGACAGCAACATAAAAGAATTTAAAGGACATGTCTAATGTCAACAAGCTAGAAAATGATGAGGTCTAGATTGCACGTAAGCAAGGATTCTTTTTTACCTCTAATTATGTATGGAAAATAAGGAAAATCAACCTGTGCTAATATCATGATACAATAATAGCACAAGAATTATGAGTAAACAACTAAATAGTGACTCATCCTCCTTCTTTTGGAGAACAGTTTGATATAAAAAAAAATGATTTTCTTCTGTCCTCTGATTCATAATACTATCCCTTATAATTTAAACTTAATTTATGCTACATAAATAATTTCAAAAATTCTAAGAATTGTGTAAAGCTGCTACAACATGTGTGAAAGAGAGAGTTGGGTATAGAAGGGGTGGGCGGTTAAAGTAAATCCTGGGGGAAAAATACATCTTAAATAATTGAGGAATTGTTAAATATTAATAGACGAGAAAGGTCAATGTAATGAAAAATATGTTGCAATAAAAAGGGTGGATTTCAAGAATACAACAGAATGGAGAAAAACATTAATGAAATAACGTAAAGTTATAAAATTCAATTTTTTTAAAAATACACTATTATTACAACCATGTTAAAGCTGTGTAAACAACCATGTTAAAGCTGTGTAAACCAACAAATAAATATTGGAAGTAAACCAGAAGGTAGTAATTATTCCACAATAGAGAAAAAACTATGGATTATTTTTAGAACATTTCCTTTTTAAATTTGTTTTAAAAATAAAATGACTTTTTGGTATAGTTATAAATAGAAAACTAAGACTATAGTTTTACTTTTAATTTGCCAAATTATCACATCTATAATCTTGTGCCCTTTCTTTATTAGATTCCAAAGACTAATATGATAAATAATGAATAAGAAGGTTCTTATGAATTTTTATGGGATTAATCTGCTTCATCTAATCTTTTAACCATGATACAATAAAGTTCTGACAGTGCTTTTCTGTGTTAAAAAGAATAGTAGTTTTTAATTGATTTTGCAAAAATATACATTTAAGTAAATAAGACTTAACATTCCATTGATAATTTTAACATTGTATATATGTCTTTATGTCCAATTCATTATTTCTTTAGTTCTATAAATATATTAGATACTTATTCAATACAAATTAACAGGTATTTATTTGAAAGAATAGGGTAGCTTTCTTCATTCTGTGAGGGTCTACATGTACAAGCTCCAAGGTAGCCACCATAGAAATCGTCCATTTCCATCATGAAACATTTATTAACCAATTTGAAATATAATTAATTATTTAATTCCACTTGTGGGAAATGCTGAGAAAAGGTGCAGGTTCATTGGGTACTTGTAAGAGTGTTGCCTGATTGAGGAATCAGGAAAGACATCCTCCATTTAGTGATTGAGATTGGAATCCTGAAAGATGACTGAGAATTCCCCAGGGGAGAGAGAAGTGGCTGCAGACACAGGTGCCCTCCAGGCTGAGGGGTGAGACACACAAAAGCTTCACCAAAAACATGACCAGTGTGGTTAATGTCTACAGAGAAAAGAGAACAGCCAGAAGAATGGTATTGGGACTGGAAGCTGGAGACCTCAGTAAGCCTAATTTGGATCTTGGTCTTCATCTTAATAAAAATAGAAGCTTCCGGAGGGTTCTGAATAAAGTGAACAAATTTACAGTTTTAAAAGTTCACTCTGAATTTAATGTAAAGCAAAGGATTGGAGGAGGATATGCGTGTTTGCTGGGAATTTCTTAAGCAGAAATAGTGAGAAAGATGTGCAAATCCTTTTTACAATCGTAAAAAAAGAGGTTTAAATATTCTAAAATAAACTTGAGAAATATGCAGGCCCATCTCTGAGAAAACTTTCAAACATCCTTGAAAGACACAAAAGTAGGTGAAGAATTGCAAGACATTCTCTTGCATATATTAGACTAAAAAACATTAAAAAGATGTCAATTTTCACCATGTAATTTATAAATTTAAGTCAATCGTATTAAAAACATCAGCAGACTGTTTTATGGATTATGGAAAGTTGATGATAAAGGTCATCTGGGAAAACAAACATGCAAGAAGAGGCAGGAAAACACCAGAAGAAAAATCCATAAGAGGACACCAGCATACTACATGTAAAAATGTACTTTAGGGTATCTGTATCCTAATTACAGTGTGGTACTGGCATATGAATAGACAGAAGGATGGATGAGTAGAATAGAATGGAAAGCCCAGAAATAGATCAGAGTAGACATGGAAGTTCATTGTATTATATAGGTAGCATTGCTCTAAAAGAAGGGATGGTCACCGTCAAGGGATTCTATCCTTTGACTCATTAGCTCCAGGTTAGTAAGGTCAAAAAGTTGATACAGCCATTATTAAAAGAACACTCAAAATTGTTGAAATGACCCATGCTAAGTATGCAGGTGTTGAAGGATCATTAATAGTTTAAAAAAATATGCAGAATTTCTCAGAAATTGGTTATGATGTGTGCTTGGTGATTTTGTGAATAGGATGGAGAACAAATCATTCACCCAGCAAACGAAAGACAGCTTTATTGTGTGCTGCTGGGGTGAACTACCAGCTAACTACAGCAGAAGTGGTAGTCATGGAAATTTCTAATGTACAGACTAGCTTGGAATGGGGAGAATGGGAGGTACCATAGGAGGTGGCATGTTCTAATTCCTAGAATAGTACTTTCTTATTATTAACAGACTGGTTGGAAATCTCAAGGGTTTATCTCTCACCAATAGAGAAGTCAGGTGAAGAAAATAACTGAAGAAAATGATGGTTGACGTTTAAGAAAATCACCGTCACTGTCAGTAACTAGTTTGATTTGATAAGATATAATGGGTTAGTGCCATCGTTGTCCATGATCACAGATATATTTTGTATATTTGAACAAAAAGGCATTTGTGCATTCCTGAAAAAAAAAGGAGTAACTGTAGCATGCTATCCTTCATGTAATAAAGAAGAGGGAATGAGGAAATAGACATTTATGTACTCTTTGGTTCAAAAGAAATACTCTAAAAAATGACATTGATTACCAACATAGGGTGCAATGAGATTGAAAAATGAAAGGAATGATACATCCTTAAGTATACTTTTCTAAAATGCACTGTAGACTGGCTCCTTAAATAAATAAATAAAACCAACCTGGATGTAGGGGGAACCTAAAATGGAAAACAGTAACAGATGCTATTGAACAATTATGTTCACTAACTCATCCTAGAAAAAATGCTACCTATCTCAAGTTCCCCTTGGAAAGCTGTGCACCATTGCCAGTACCTTGTCTACTCTTCATAGAATAAATTCCTTCAAAGCAATTTTGGAACTCCTTTCTGGAATGCCATCAGAGCTGTCTTCATACAAAAGGTCTGGAAATTAAGTTTGCAAATTCATCCTAGAAAAACCACTATACCTCATTGCTAAATATTACTACAGTCACCAGATGGCCAAAGGCAGCACTTTGAAGGGCCAAAGGCAAAAGTATCCCAGTAGCAGTGAAGACACATGGCATCCATATCTTAATTTACAAATTCCATTCTCCAACTTAAGGAGCCAGGGGTTCTTAGAAAAATGGCTGATTTTGGCTCTGGACAGGGGAAATACAAGATGAGCAAGGACCATCTTGTTGTGTCAGAAAGTAGGGATGCACTCAAGAAAGGATTTGGGAGAGGAAATGATTGTGGAAAGGACTCAGGAGCCACCAAAGGCCAAACTAGGGGACAATGTAAGCAAAACTAGTAAATAAATAAACACAAAGTCATGGCCACAATGTATTATAACCATAGAATAAAGTAAATGTTCATGAGTTTAAATTGATATAAATAAATAGGTGAATAAATACATCCATGGTGGAGAAGAAGCAGATTCTAATGAATGATGTAGAAGAAAAGACGGAAACAAAATGTTATCATTAGGTAAATAACACAGTAACAATTGCTGCAGGAAAGAATTCTCCATGGATGTTGAAATTAAAAGGTGAATGTCTGGAGGGAAACAGGATATTTAAATAGTCTCAAATTATTTTTCCTCAAGCCTTTCCTAAATATTAAGGGGAAAATAGCGACTTTATAGTGAAGAAACTTGGGAGACACCACCTTAATCATGTGAGTGAAGTTGACATTGTTAATAATGTGACACGTTAACATTGGGGACCTCCACACTGAAAGTCAAAGGCAGGAAATAAATTTAGTGTATTTTTCCCTTTCTCTTTATTACAGAGTTTTTGAGAACACTAAATTTTAAATGAAATGTATATATGTTAGAGATTATATATCATTATATTGATTTAAAGAATTGCTAAGTAGGTTTAGTTTACTCTTCCTTGTCTGGAAGGCCAAAATTATCCAGTGGATCCATATTTTGGCAGATAGACCTTCATGGCAAAAATCTCATTGGAAGACATTGAAAAGTAGGATGGATTTTTCTACGTGATAAAGAACT
This sequence comes from Loris lydekkerianus, assembly GCA_963574355.1. Classification (NCBI taxonomy): domain Eukaryota; kingdom Metazoa; phylum Chordata; class Mammalia; order Primates; family Lorisidae; genus Loris; species Loris lydekkerianus. The sequence continues at coordinate 11,039 of CAUYPK010168291.1, read as the reverse complement.
GATATTCTTAGTTTAAATGGAAGTGGAATACATTATTCTTAGTAAAGCATCACAAGAATGGAGAAGCTTGAATCCTATGTATTCCCTTTTGATAATGAGGACAATTAATGACAATTAAGACACGGTGGGGGGAGGAGGGGAGAGCAGAGAAAGAGGAAAGGGAGAGCAGAGAGGGAAGGAGGGAGGGGGTAGGGTCTCGGTGTGTGACACTCCTTTTGGGGGCAAGGCACAATTGTAAGAGGGACTTTGCCTAACAAATGCAATCAGTGTAACCTGGTTTCTTATACCCTCAATGAATCCCCAACAATACAAAAATAATAATAAAATAAAGTAGAATCTCTAGATATAAGAAGAAAACCCTTGTATTATATTGGTCAAATAGTAAGTAAGGATAAACTAAAGTGAAAGGACTGACTGATTTGTCAGGACTTTACTATTTTTAAAATCTTATTCAGAATAAGAAAATATAAAAATGAAAAGGGGATAAAATAATGCAAAAGTTTCCACTACCTAAATGAATATTACAAAGGCAGTTTATATTTACTTTCTAGTAAAAGGATTAATACTATATTTCAGCCTGTCCTATATTTGCACATAATGAAAAAATAATGTTTCTTGTTCCTTTTACCATACTTAGTGAATACTTTTCACAGTGGTCTTTTGGTGTTTTTTTGTTGAATGACTTAATAAATCATAGCAGTCTGGATTTAAAAGTATAAGTGGGCTCTAGCCACTCCTTACAATTAGTGAAAATTGATAAAGAGCACAATTTGAAAAAAAAAAATTGCTACAGAGCATGGAACTCAGGCTTAATGATTATGCAATATAGTTATGTTAAAAAAAATTACACTTGTACTCCTTAAGTTTATAGGAACATTAAAAAGCATAAAAAATGACTTAATAAGGGAAATCATGTATCTAAATATCTTATAGAAAGGCTAAATACTACTCATCTTTTGTATATGATGAAATATTTAAAATCATGATGGAGATATAAAAATCTGCATTTATTTCAGAACACTAAACAAAACTCTTCTACTAAGTAACATAATATAATGCAATATAATATAAGAAAAAATTCTAAGTGTATTTAATTGTCTATATATGGAAACACAAAGGAAATTTATAAAATAAAATTATGTGTTAAAATAATAAGACTCTGGGACCTTTTCCAAATTTTTCTTTAATGCTTTTATAAATTAAAAAAAAAATGCTTAATTTAAAGAAATGCCATCATACAGTAAACATTTCAATTTTACCTGCAAGTTTTTGTTCTTTCCTGCATGATTTGTGGGGGATAAAAGATTTCAATGCATTTTCCACTACCGGCTTTGCTATCTTGTAAAAGAAGCTTTTAATCTGGAGTTGTTGTTAAATTACTTAGGGAACATAATTCAGGAATTATTAACTAATATATGCTAATTAAGAGCACAAATATTTCAAAGATGCCCAAAGAAAGCCAGAATGGAAATTTAGAGTAGCTTCAGACCATTGAAGTAACAAAAGGACAATTTAAAAATTATTAACAACAGACCCCAAGGACCAGTGGGCAAAGCCTCAAGGAAAGAACTCCATGTGCGCTGGCACACTGTGGGCCTTCTGTGGATCCAGTGGGTGTAGCTGGAAGGAAAGAACTCTATGAGCCTGGCAGGCTGTGGGCCTTCTGTGGAGGTGCAGTGAGTGCACCTGGGCTGAATTAATTTTGTTACCACAATAATATAGAAATCACTAAACTTTGACCTTGAGACAAAGTCTATGGGATTTAGGTTTTACAAAATATATTGGGGACCTGTTTCTAAGAATTGTGGGATTTATGTCTCGACATCCAAATTTATATTTATAAAACCGTTATTTAGACATTACTTTGATTTATAAATTCAAATTCATTTTTGATTTCCAGAAATTGATTATTTCAAGATTATTTTAGTAATTTTTAAACTCAAAAAATTAGAAAACAAAAGGGAAATATTGAAAAACAAGCTGGATGCAGTCCTTCATACCTGTAAGCCCAGCACTCTGAGAGTTGAAGGTGGATAGATTGCTTGAACTCAGGAGTGGGAGACCAGCATAGCAGAGCAAGAGCAAGACCCTATCTCTACTAAACAAACAAACAAAAAAAGTAGAAAAATAAACCAGGCATTGTGGCAGTTGCATATAGCCCCAGCTACTCCGAAGGCTGAAGCAAAGAGAATCCCTTGAGTCCAGAAGTTTGAGGTTGCCCTGAACTATGATGCCAAAACACTGCAGCCAAGGGCAACAGTGTGTGAATAAAAATAAAAAAGTAAATAAAAAATAAAATAAAATAAAATAAAAACATAAAATTTTGAAAAACAAAATAATCAATACATATATTTTTAAGTTACTGGTACAATTTTTGTATAAAAGAAATCATACTTAAGAATATGTCACAAAATTAACCTTTATTCATTTTTAATTATTGTAATCTGATAACACTGTTGACTGCTTCAGGTAGCCATGGCCTCAATCACTAGTTGATCCTACTACTTAAATGTTATAATACATAAGAGTTCAGTATTCACTATTATAAAACAGTATCAATTATCTCATAAAATGTAATTGATTCATACCTAGTAAAGTCATCTTACGGAATGTATTTTCATATAATCATTTTATTCAGATTCACCAAAATCTTATATTGCTCACACGAGATAGGCCAATGCTTGTGCTTTTATTAACTGTGATGGTAACATCTGCTTTTAGAAATGTCACTTAATTATACCATATGGAATACGGTATATTTTTAGGCCTTAAATGGATACAGACCCAGAAATCTCTATGTGTGTGTGTGTTCTGGTTGTTTCTGAAAGCATCTCTGAGAGCCTTCTATTAGTGAAAGGTCTAGGGTAGGTTCCCTCATGTTGAAAAAGAATCTAGTCAAACTCTGCTTTTCTTGTCTAATGTAATGAATTCACCTTCAGATAATAACTCAGGACCTGCTGTCATCAGCGTCATACTTGACTATCACAATCACAACTGCAATACAATTTGCATTTCAAGTGACGTTTAGTGATTTTATTTATGACTAGGTTCTCAACTTCCTTAATTTTAATAATTTTAAATGATACAGTGGTTAAAACAGAACAAAAAATTTAGTTTCTTAATTTAAAATGTGTCACTGTCACTGAAAACCCAAAATATCTGTGCTGTAACAGAGCGTGATATTCTATTTCTAGTGACACTCTGGTTAGAAAGCAGTTGGTGGACAGTTTCTCAGAGACCTCTCAACTGGATATCATCACGGCACAGAGAACCCTGTACATCATCGGCGTCATATCAGGGCGCCTCAATGTAGTCGTCACGGCACAGAGAACCCTGCACATCATCGGCGTCAGATCTGGGTGCCTCAATGTAGTCGTCACGGCACAGAGAACCCTGCACATCATCGGCGTCATATCAGGGCGCCTCAATATAATCGTCACGTCACAGAGAACCCTGTACATCATCAGCGTCATATCAGGGCGCCTCAATGTAGTCGTCACGTCACAGAGAACCCTGTACATCATCGGCGTCATATCAGGGCGCCTTAATATAATCGTCACGGCACAGAGAGCCCTGTACATCATCGGTGTCATATCAGGGTGCCTCAATGTAGTCGTCACGGCACAGAGAACCCTGTACATCATCGACGTCATATCAGGGCGCCTCAGTGTAGTCATCACAGCACAGAGAACCTTGTACATCATGGCCGTCATATCAGGGCGCCTCAATAATCCCCCAGGGAGACTACTCTGTATTTAACATCAGCGCTGCTTTCTCCAGACACATCTTCTTATGAGTTTCCTAACTCAGTGGAAATATCTATATGTAGCAGAGGGCAAAAATTATGTAAAAATGTGGAATGATTAAAAAACACTCAGATGGACTGTAATTTGGTCTTTAACTGGAGAAGATACTATATTATAATGTAAATTACCTCGATGCCTTCCTTCCTTTCAGAAGAGCTAGTTGTTCTCACTTTCTACAACTCGGTAGGCAGTTGCTCTAATCCATGAAAGAAGGAACTGAATCTTTGCTTTTCCCTACTCTCTGTAATCATTATTCAGTTTTATATACATATTTATTTTGTAAAATCCTTCATGGTAATTTATTCATTCATCTACAAAATATCCAAGGCAAGCGAACACTTTCTCCATCATTTTTGAAATGAGGTTATCGTCTTCAACCCGATAGAATGAGCCGCTAGTCCAGGAGGACTGGAGGGCAGCTTCCGAAATGCCAATCTGAGCATGTTCAGTCCCCTAAACCACCTTTTAAATTCATTCTTCCATTGCAGAACATGTAAACTCTACAGCAGGTAGTTTTCCTATGTGACTATAAATAGATCATATTTACTTTAAAAAGAAAAAAAAGAAAAAATCTAAATGGGAATTCTGCTCTTATCTGAGCCACTCCAGCAGTTATCGTCTTAGAGAACTCTTAATTATAAGCCTTTAGAGAAGGAGAAAGGAAGCTAAACCTCACTGTCTTTCCTAAAGTCAAATGCTGCTTACGTGAGTATCCTTAATTAATCCAATGACACATGTTTCTGAATTGCTAAAAAGACATCCTTACAAATTATCTTTTCTTGGAAGGGAGGAATAGTCTTCCCAATGGAGAAAAATACAAATCCCACTGGTAACATTCCCCCTCTGCACAAGCCATCTTGAGAAGGCTTTCAACAAAGAGCAGCTATCCACAGGAGTCACACTGACTAAAATTTTCAATGTGGGCTTTGTTCTCTTGAAAAAAGAAAAAAATGAATCACTGGTTAATGAACTCTGTACTAAAATCAAAACCAAGTTTATAGCACTGTGGTTCATCTCAAACATATGTCTGGTAAACAGAAAAAATACATTTTGAGTCTTAAAATATTTAAGGCTAAAAGCACCTGTGAAACCAGTTTAAAAAATTCAGTGTCATCTCACAGTATGCAGAATATGTGGGTAGCACAGACTGAGGATTAAGTATTTAAGCTAGTGTGGTTTATTTTATTTTACTTATTTTTTATTTCAGATTAATATGAGGATATAAGCAATTAAGTTACAATGTTTGTATTTGTTAGGTAAGGTCCCTTACTAGTGGTGTTTTTTTTTTTTAAGTGGGCGTCATTAGATCCATGGTATAATTCACAGCAAATGGATGCCTTTACTGGAGCGGGAGACTCAGGCAGCAACCAGTAGCACAGAACCTTAATCACATCTCTCTCCCAATGCAGGTGCATAAGGCATAGTGGCAACAAATTCGGTATTCAGAACGGATAAATGGATGGATGGGCAGATGGATGTTTGAGGCAAGAGAAGGAGATTTCAAAGATGTTGAAGCCAATATATACAACAACAGGAAATTTGCTGTCCCCATGATACCACTTAGAGAAAAGAATGAGCCAACTGCTGTGTTCTGGATTTTTTCCAGTCTACTGTAGGTAGAACAATACCTAACACATTTACAGGGTCACTCTTTTTCTGTGATTGTAGTGGTTGTGTTTTGGCCTAGTTAAGAAACACCTCCTAGAAGGAGCTAGGTGGAGACCAGGGTTCATGGTTAACATGGGTGCTGATGAAAGAAGAAGGAACGCACATGTGCCTTTCCACTCCATTTCTCCGTTGGCAGCTCATTCATTTGAGCTACCAGAGTATTGGAATGGAAAAGATTTGTGCTTGCTGAAGGTCCTTGAGCAGAATTCTTGTCAATTCCAGTCAGCTGCTTACTTAGGAGTTTGGAACCAGCCAGAGCAGACAAGGTGGACAGTCCAGCCTGAACGAGCTCATTTCAGAGGACATCACAGAGCTCCAAAAATTGGGAGGATTAACACCACCCAAACCCTTATTCCTAAAAGCTGGAGTTTTTTTAAAAATTTAAAAGGAAGTTGGCTGTTGACAGTTTAACTGTATGGCATTGATTTCTGTAATAGAATAGGCAAGCTGAGCTACTTCAGACATGGGTACCTGCTATCAGCAATCTATTATATAATTATATTTTATTGTTTCAGATTAATTTGAGGGCACAACAAAGTAGGTTACAATGTTTGCATTTGTTAGTAGAGTTTTTCTTGTGATTGTGTCCCACCCCCCAATAGGTGTGCCATACCCCCTAACATGGTGCCCATCCACCTCCCTCCTCCCATCTCCCTGCTCCCTCATTCTCCTGCCACCACCTTGAATGGACTTGAGTTTTTCTCTTATATGGGCATGAATTAGATCATCTATTGGTTTCATATTAGCATTGAGTACATTGGATTCTTGCTTCTCCATTCTTATGATGCTTTGCTAAGAAGAATGTGTTCCACTTCTATCCAGGCTGATACAAAAAATATAAAGTCTCCATCTTTTTTAATGGCTGAATAGTATTCCATGGTATATACATATACCATAGCTTGTTAATCCATTCCTGGGTTGGTGGGCATTGAGGCTTTTTCCATATTTCTATGATTATAAATTGAGCTATGATAAACAATCTAGTGAAAATGTCCTTATGATAAAATGACTTTTTTTTCTTCTGAGTAGATGCCCAGTAATGGGATTGCAGGATTAAATGGAGGTCTAGTTTAAGTTCTTTGAGGATTCTCCATACTTCCTTCCAAAAAGGTTGTATTAGTTTGCATTCCCACCAGCAGTATTCCCCTCTCCCCACATTCACGCCAACATCTGCAGCTTTGAGACTTTGTGATATGGACTGTTCTCACTGGGGTTAGGTGATATCTCAGGGTGGTTTTGATTTGCATTTCTCTGATGATCAGGGATGATGAACACTTTTTCATGTGTTTATTAGCCATTCATGTATCTTCTTAGAGAATGTTCTATTCATCTCTCTTGTCCAGTGGTAGATGGGATTGTTTGCTTATTTTTTGTTGATTAATTTGAGTTCTCTGTAGATTCTAGATATCAACCCTTTGTCATATTCATACCCTGAAAATATCTTTACCCATTCTGAAGCTTGTCTTTTTGCTTTACTTGTTGTGTCCTTAGCTGTGCAGAAGCTTTTCAGCTTAATTAAGTCCCATTTGTTAATTTTTTGTTGTTGCTATGGCTGCTGAAGTCATTGTCATAGAATCTTTCCCCAGTCCAACATCATTTAATTTTTCCCGCAGTTCCTTTTAAGATTTTTATCATTTCATGTATTAGATTTAAACTTTTAATCCATCTTGAGTTAATGTTTATAAATGGTGAGAGATATGGGTCCAAGTTTGGTCTTTTACATGTGTTTATCCAGTTGTCCCAGCACCATTTCTTGATAGGGATTCTTTTCCCCACTGTGTGCTTCTGTTTGGTTTATCAAAGATCAGACGGCAAGTAGAGACTGGTTTCAACTCTTGGTTTTCTATTCTATTCCATATGTCTATGTCTCTATTTTTGATGGCGCTCAATTTAAAACTGTGAGTTTAGCAAATGCTGCAAAGAGTCCTACTTCTCACCAAAGGGGAGGAGCAATGAATAGGATTCTCCATTTTCCCTGTTACTCCCTGTGTCTGCTAGACAGAATCTAGCTGCCAATAGGAACTATCAGAGCCATGAGGTAACCCCAGAGCAAGACTCTGAGCAACTATTCTTGGGGATGTTAGGATTGCTCATCTCAGGTGGCTCTCACTCTCACCAACAGGAATTTTTCTTTGTGTGTATGTATGCTCTTAAATTTTGTTAATGTTAGAAACATACTGAAGAAATCTGAGCTGGTGAAATGGATGTGTAATTGTGTGCTGCTCTAAAGCAAGAGGCAGGTTTATGTGGTCCAGGTCATCACACCGCAGGCAGAATGACATGACTGTCACTTCAGACAGAGCGTATTTCTAAAATACACATGTATGCCTAGTTTATTCTGAAAACGAATGAAGAGGACCTTATTACTCATGGGGATTTTCTTTGTGAGGTCCCTGAGTCTAGGGACATACATACCTACCATAAAGATGGTGGTCAGCTTTTTCTGTACAACTGACTCAGATGGACTGTGGCTCTTTGGATAAGGAAAGTCATTGAGAGGGAAAAAGAAAAAGCTTGGCATGGAAAATTTCTCAAACAATGACTATTGAAATATATAATGTGGAGAGTTTGCCTTTCTGTACTGTATTTTTCATAACAATTAACACCCTTTAAAATTGTATTTGTTCACATTACTTTAAAAGACCCTGCCAACTGGTCTTTTACTGAGCCTATTTATTTCACCCTAACATTCCTCAGCAATAGTACTAAATATTGTAGTTTAATTTTTAATGTGTTGCAAAACGTATTCATCTGCCATCTGTGAAAAGAACCGCTTCTGACTTTCTACACCGAAGGTACAAAATTATGTCAGTGGGTGAAATTTGACCTCTTGGCTAGTATTTTTTCCTTTTTTTGCCACCTGTATTTTTTAATTAAAAACTAATATTTTAAAATTGTGATATTGCTCATAAGATTCTTAGTTTCTTCCAGAACATTTAAGATGCAATGTTGCTCGGCTCATGTGTGTAGGTTGTGATCGCTGGCAGAGTGGCAGCAAACAGCCTCCGCACCCAGCACCTTCCAGCCTGCCAGAAGCCTGGGACACTCTTTGACATTGTTGAATTATAGTGTTTCATATTACTTGTAGACTTAAATGCAAAACGTTTCTTGTATTTATGATTATATCCAACCTGATAAAAGAAAATGTATGACCTGTGAAATTATGAGTTTTTCAAAATATGTGAAAAGCACATTTATAAGTAGAAATGAAGACTCTGTAAACAGCACATGTGTGCAACTACAGAGTATAATCTATGACATCACTAAGGGCCAGCTGGAGTAAGAAGTGGGTTAGTTCTTGACTCACATTCTTAGACATTTATATTTTAGATGAAAGCATTAATACCTTGTCAAGTGACTATCCACATTTTATAAGAAGTGTGCGAGAGGGTTGGATAGATAAATCTCCATACTGTCAGATCACAGAGAAACTGTAGAGCTACGGAACAGCACAGCCTCAGGATGCAGGCCCACTGGCTGCTCCTTTGTAATGGGTCCCAGTCCCCCCAGGGGATCTCAGGGTTATGGTATATTTTGATATATTACCTTGATTTGAGCTATTCATTCATTGTCACAAAACCCCTGGCTTTATCCAATGTTGTAAAGAGAAGGAGATATTGGTTCTCAGAAGTCAAAAGGGGGTAGGGCTGTCTGACTTGAGGAGCACATTTACATGGACAGTGCTTTGTGGTTTGTATTCTTCTTGTAGGGAGCAGAACCTACATCTTGATATTGTGTCTTACTCCCTAGTTTTGATCTAGCTGATCACACTGTGATTTGGGCCCTATTTTTATGAGCTTTTAGCATCTAAGCAATCTCCTTTGCTAGTTAAGGGACCCTTTGAAATTCATTGCAAAAATAACTATCAGCCACTACTGAAGGTGGAAAGGTTTAAAAGGGAGAGAAAATTTCAGATTTTTGTTAGTAACTTAAGTGTGTTTCTGAGCAGCATGTAAGTACCAAGAATGGGTTTTACTTTTCTTTTACTTTTTTTTTTTTATTAAATCATAAACACATAGATCATGTATACATTAATGCATTTATGGGGTACAATGTGCTGATTTCATATAGAATTAGGAATTCTTACATCACACTTGTTAATATATACCTCATCTTGTTTACTTAGTTACTATGTTAAGACATGTAAACTCTATACTAATAGATCCGACAGGTACCCTTGCATTATGCACCACAGATGTGATCCCACCATTCACCCTTCCTGGATCTGACCTCCCCCCTCCCTTTCCATCCCACTGCCCTCCTTCATCTTGGGCCATAGTTGTGATCTATTCTTCATATGAAAGTGTGAGTGATCGTAAATTGGTTTCATACTAGTACTGAGTACATGGGATATTTTTTCTTCCATTCTTGAGATACTTTACTAAGAAGGTTACATTCCAGCTCCATCCATGTAAACGTAAAGGAGGTAAAGTCTCCATCTTTTCTTAAGGCTGTATAATATTCCATGGCATACATATACTACAATTTATTAATCCATTCATGGGTCAATGGGCACTTAGGCTTATTCCATGAGTTGGCTGTTATGAATTATGCTGCAGTGAACAATCTGATGCAAATACCTTTGTTATAAAGTGATTTTTGGTCTTTTGAATATACACCTAGTAGAGGAATTGCAGGATCAAATGGCAGGTCTACTTTTAGATCCCTGAGTATTCTCCATACTTCTTTCCAGAAGGGATGTATTAGCTTGCACTCCCCCCAGCAGTGCAGAAGTGTTCCCTTTTGTCTACATCCACACCAACATCTGTAGTTGTGGGATTTTGTTATGTGAGCCAGTCTTACGGGTGTTAGATGATATCTCAAAGTGGTTTTGATTTGCATTTCTCTGATGATTAAAGATGATGAGCATTTTTTTATGTGTCTGTAGGCCACGTGCCTATCTTCTTCAGAGAAGCTTCTGTTCAAGTCCCTTGCCCACAATGAAATGGGATTACTTGTTCTTTTCATATTAATAAGTTTGAGTTCTCTGTAGATTTTGGTTATCAAACATTTGTCAGAAAAATAACCTACAAATATCCTCTCCCATTCTGAGGGGCTGTCTGCTTGCTTTACTTACTGTGTTCTTGGCTGTGTGGAAGCTTTTTAGTTTGATCAGATCCCAGTAATGTATTTTTGGTGTTGCTTCAATTGCTCGGGGGGTCTTCCTCATAAAGTATTCTCCTAGGCCAGTTTCTTCAAGTGTTTGTTCTGCACTCTCTCCAAGAATCTTTATAGTTTCATGTCGTAAGTTTAAATCTTTTATCCAGTGAGAGTCAATTTTTGTTAATGGTGAAAGGTGTGTGTCCAGTTTCAGTGTTCTGCAAGTCACCAGTCAATTCTCCCAGCACCATTTGTTAAATAGGGAATCTTTCCCCCAATTTATATTTTTGATAGGCTTATCAAGATCAAATAACAATAAGTGCCTGGGTTCATCTCTTGGTTCTCAATTCTGTTCCATACATCTACCTCTCTATTTTTGTGCCAATACTTTTCATCCCTATAGATTTATAGTATAGTTTGATGTCTGGTAGCACGGTTCCTCCTGATTTTACTTTACAATACGTT
>CAUYPK010168284.1:0-10611 GCA_963574355.1 Loris lydekkerianus | reverse complement strand
GTAGGGGTGAGTACATTGGATACTTTTTCTTCCATTCTTGGGATACTTTACTAAGAAGAATATGTTCCAGCTCCATCCAAATATGAGAGTTGGAGGGGCCAAACAGCCAAACCGCTTCCATGGTATGGATGGACCAAGGTGGTTTAACTATTTACCTATTGAAGGGCCACTTCTGTTGTTTCTAATCTTTGCCCATTATAAAAAGCTGGTGTGAACATTTTCTAACAGGTTTCTGTGTGGGCTTAGCTCTCATTTTTTCTGGAATAAATATTTGCTGAGGAGCCTAATTGCTGAGTTGCTGCTCTGTCACCCAGGTTGGAGTGCAATGGTGCTAGCAGAGCTCACGGCAGCCTCGAACTTCTAGACTCCAGCCATCCTCCTGCCTCAGCCTGTTGAGTAGCTGGGACTACAGGCATGTGCCACCACACTTGTCTAATTAAAAAAAACATTTTTAGACTTTTTTTTTTTTTTTGTAGAGACAGGGTCTTGCTATGTTGCCCAGGCTGCGTATTATAGTTTTTAAAGAAACCACCGAACTGTTTTCCAGAGTGGCTGTAACATTTTATTAATATATTCCCATCAGCAACATATGACAAATCTGGGGTCTTTATATCCTCCCCAGTATTTGGAATTGTCACTGTTTTTTATTTTAGCTGTTATATATAGACAAGTAGTAATATTTCATCATAATCTGAATATCATTTTCTCCAGTGACTAATGATGTTGAACATCTTGTCATGTGTTTATTTGCTGTCCATAAGTCTTTTTTTTTTTGGTGAAATATCTGTTTATGTCTTTTGCCCATTTTAAAAATTAGTTTGTTTTTTTTTTTTCGTGTGTGTGTGTGTGTGTGTGTGTTTTATGTGGAGTCCTGAGAATTCTTTATCATTCTTATACATGATTTTTTTGCTAAGTGTGGCTGGTAAATATTTTCTATTAGTCTATAGATTTTCTTTTCATCCTCTTAACAAGGTTTTGCAGAACAGAAGTTTTAAATTTTGATGAAGTTCAGTGTATTAACTTTTTCCTTATGGATTGTGCTTTTGGTTTCTCATGCAAGAGCTATTCACCATTCCAAGGTTTTATCCTGGATTTTAAAAAATAAGTTTCATAGTTTTATGTTTACATTTGAACCTGTGATCCATTTTGAGTTAATTGCTTATGCAATATGTGAGGTCTATTTTGTTTGCCTATGGATATCCAATTGCTTTAGCGTGTTTACTGAGAAGACAAGCTGTCCGCCACTGATTTGCTCTCACTGTATTTGATAAAAAGCAGTTGGCCGTACTTGTATGGGTTTATTTCTGAGTTTTCTATTGTGTTCCATTGATTTACATGTCCTCTCCACCACCGCCATCCAGTCCCAGTCAGTATAGCTAAATAGTAATTATTTTATCTGCTATTAATATAGCCACTCTTGCTTTCTTTTGATTATTGTTTGCATAATAAATCTTTACACATCCTTTTACTTTAAGCCTACCCATGTTTTTATATTTGCAGTTTCTTATAGAAAGCATATAGGTGGGTCATATTTATATCTACTCTGCCAATGTGTCCTTTAATTTACATTTAATGTAATACCACTTAGATTTGATGTAACTCACTATTCATAGGTAAGGGCTTAAGTCTGTCATTGTATCGTGTTTGTTCCCTCTGTTTTCATTTCTTTTTCTTTTTCTTCCCTTCCTAGGGGTTACTTAAACAATTATTATAATTCAATTTTTATTTATCTGTAGTATGTTTGCCTTGCTATGTATCTCTTTGTATGGGTTTTTAGTAGTTGCTGTAGACATTATATTGCACAGACGACACAACTTAGTGGAGTCTAGCGGTAGTGTAGAGACCTGTCTCTCGTCACCTTCTTTTATGTCCCTAATTTATAATGGAAGAATCTCAAATATTACATTCACTCTATACACATTGAGAGCTACATCACACAATATTATAGGTTTTGCTTTAACCTCTCACAGAATTTTGAAAACTCAAGAATCTTGAAAACTCAACAAGAGAAGGAACATCTTCTGTATTTGCCCACATTTTTACTCTTTCTGTTTTTCCTTCCTGATATTCCAAAATTCCTTCTTTAATCATTTCTTTTCTCTTTCAAGAACTTCCTTCTTTTCAAGAACTTCCTTCAACTGTCTTCTTTTAGGGCAGGTCTGCTGATGACAATTCTCTTAGATTTTCTTCATATAAGACAGTCTTAGATTCTTTCCTATTCGAAGAATAATTCAGCTGGGTGTAGGATTCTGGGTTAAACGTTCTATTTCTTCTGCACTTTGAGAAAATGTGTGCTACTTCTCTCTGGCCTCTGTGGTTTCTGATGAGAAATTTGTCATTGGAATGGGTTTTCTCTCATAGGGAAGGTGTTAATGTTTCTCTCATTGCTTCCAAGATTTTTTTGTCATTAGTTTTCCCAAGTTCAGTTATGATGTACGTTGCTATGGGCTATCTTAGAGTTTTTCTTATTTGGGGGTCTGCTCACCTTCTTAAATCATAGGTTTATGTCTGCCAAATGTGGAGAATTTTAAGCTGTTATATTTTGGAATACATTTTCCTCTTCTTTGGGGACTTGGTGATGTGTTAATTTTTTTTAATAGTCCCACAGGTCCCAGATCATTTTTTTCCAGTTCACTTTCTTTCTGTTGTTGAGATAGGGGCATGCCTATGTTTCTATGTTCAAGTTCATGGATTATTTCCCCTGTCCCCTCCATCCTGCTGTTGAACCCATCCATTGAGTTTTTTATTCAGTTAAGTATTTTTTCAGTTCTAAAATTTCCGTTTTCTTCTTCTATATATCTTTTATTTCTTTGTCGAGACTTTCTCTTCACTGAAACATTGTGTTTTCTCTCTTGTTTCGAGTATGTTTATAATTATGTGTGGAAGCGTTTTCAGGGTGGCACCTCAAAAACCTCCTCTGATCATTATCATCTTGTGTCTGTTATGTCTTTTCTCATTCCTGGTATAAGTGACTTTCAATTGTATCCCGGACCTTTTTTGCGTCACATTATAAGGCTGTGGACCTGGTCGGGTGGATGTAGAAGTCCAGGTGCTTTAATAGGGCTCACTGACACCCCCAGGCTGACTCTTAGTCACCGCTGGGCATGGAAGGTCTCCGGAGGCCTCCGCTGAGGCGATACAGCAGTCAGAGAGAGGGACACTTGCTTACTGCTTTCCATGTGGTCTCTAATGACATATGAAGATGTCTTGTTACCAGTAGGCAATGGCAAAAATCCAGCCTTCTACTTATGGGTCTCTGACGCCAGCCACAGGGGAGGAGAAAGGATGCTTGCTTACCACTCAGTGGGGGTCAATGTCCTGGCTTCTTGCTCAACCTTGCTAATAAGAATGAAGGGGAGACCACAGTTTTCCCCATGTAGGAATAGGACTGCTCAGTTTGACTGAAGTAGGGGAGTCATTATCTAAATGTGTTCTGTCTGGCTAGGTTGCCCCTAGCCTGGTCCCTTGGCTAGGGAAATTAGGCTATTTAGGAGATTTTTATGTGTCTGGAACCATCGGTGTTTCTGTTTTTTCCAGCAGCCAGTCTGAGATCTACGAGGCAGACAGACAACTTGGGGCACACTGTTGTCCTGTCCCTTGGGTCTCAAGGTCTCTCTAGCTGGTTTTTCCTCTCCCCACCTTTCAGAGTCTCGCATTGTTTGGTATGTGGAGGGGCGGCGCCTGCGGCTCAAGGAGTAGGGCGCCGGTTCCACATACCAGAGGTGGTGGGTTCAAACCCGGTCTCTGCCAAAAACTGTTTGATATGTGGAATGAAGCCTTTAAGCTATACTTAGAGAAGAAGAGAGTAGGCCCAAGTGCACATGTAGATTAAATTTAGGAAGTTTTGGCTGTTATATCTTTAAAAAATTGTTTCCGCTTCTTTCTCTCTCTTGTATCTGGCTATTTTGGGACTCCTATGACACATGTATTGGCATGCTTGGTGTATCCCACACATCTCTGGGGCCCTATTTTTCCTCTATCCTTTTTAGCCTCAGTTCTTCAGATTGGGTGATTTATATTGATCTTCTCAGCGACAGCGCACCTACTCGCCCAAGGCCCGTATGATGTGTAACTACATCTATCTGATGCATTTTCAAGTTTACTAATTCTTTCTTCTGTCATCTCAAATCTGCTGTTGAACACTTTCTCTGGAGTTTGTTTTCCATGTCAGCTATTGTATTGCTCAACTTCAGAATTTCATTTTGGTTCTTGTTTATAATTTACATCTCCTAATCAATAATCTCTTTCTATTGATTCATTGTTGTAATACTTTCCTTTAGTTATTCAGATATGGTTTCTATAGTTATTTGAACATATTTATGTATTTATTATAGTTTCTTTGAAGTATTTTTCTTCAAAGTCCACTTTGTGGACCAACACTCAGTGACAGTTTCTGCTGAGTATGAATGACACTTTACTGTTTCTTTTCAAGTATTGTTATTTTGTCAAAAATTGGACACTTTAGGTAATATACTGTGGTAACCTTGGATTCTGACTTTTTTCACCTCTCCAGGTGTTGTTGACATTCTGTTGGCTTAGTAACTTGCCTGGCTAAAAGTATGAAATCTATCTCCCTCACACAGTGTGGTTGCTGATGTCTCTGTTCAGTTTTTCATTCTTGTTTTTACTTTTAAGCCCTAATTTCCAGGAGCCATCCCTGTGTCTGCATAGCTTAAAATGAGGAGACAGAGGTTGTGCTAAAGCACTTTAAGCCAGTAAGGCTTCCATCCTCTGCTGATGTGTGTGTGTGTGTGTGTGTGTGTGTGTGTGTGTAGGAGAGAGAACATTAGAAGTAAGAACATTTCCAATCTATGCCATGATTTTCACTTTCACCTGGGCACTTTCATGTCTCTTATACAGTTGTATGTAGACTTAGGATTGGCCAGGAGTGTGGAAATAGCTCTAGCCTTCCGCATTCTTTGTTTCATGTGTGCAGCCTCAACCAGGACTACCTTTGACCTAACAATGCAGGATGATAGAGCCATTGGCCCCGCCTGTTTCCCCAGTTCTGAGATCCTTACCTAGACCACGTGGGCATCACTCACTGTTCTAAACCGAGTGAGCCACCTTTCACCATGGCAGCATAATTTGTGGTTCTGATGGCCTGCTGCACCCTGGAAGAACCTCCGCTGCTAACTGATGAAGGGGAAGGGGGGATTGGGAAGAGCCTCAGGCACACAGGCTACAGTCTTCCACTGTCATTATCTGAATCTCAGCAGGTTTCTAAGCATGAAATCTTCTCAGATTGTTATATGCCTTTGGGCAATTTTCAGAAGGCCTAAATAGCTGTTTTGTCAGTTTTATCCAGCTTTTTGAGCGGAGAATTTACTAACATCCTCACATAGCCATAGCTGGAAGTCTTACATGTCGTCACCTCAGCATATTCATTTTATTACTTTTCATTTGAAAAATCGAATTTCTGAAATTTCATTTGAAAAAAAAAATTTTTTTTGCTTGAAGAAAGTCTATTAGTATTAACATTCATGCCTGTCTTCTAGTGACAATTTTGTAATTTGAAAAATGTATTCGAGTTCATTCTATTTATCGTATCTTGTCTTCTGTCTTCTGTTTTTTGTTTTATTTTGATTGTGAAGTGAGCAATTGCTCTAACTGTTACTTCTTTTAAGATATCCTCTCTTTGTACCTTTGCCTGCCTCTAAAACTTTCTCTTCGTCTTGGGTTTTCTGCAGTTTTACTTTGAAATATTTGTGTAGGCTTTAAAAAAAATTCTGTTTGGGTTTGGAATCTCTGAGTTGATTGCTTTTCATTAGTTTTGGAAGATTCTCGGCTGTTTTATTTTCAGATATTGCCCCCTTTCCCTCACATCCTTACTGAATTCCAGTAAAATGCAGGTTACTCTGTTTTGTCTGTTATTCTCACCTTTGTTTTTTCTTGTAGTTTTATCTTGCTGCACTTCATTTGGAATATTTTCGTTTAATTTCTTTTCTAACTTTATTCTCTTTCCAGCTGCGTCTCATGGACTGTTAACTCATTGTGTTTTTAGTGTCAGTTTCTATATTGTACAACTGTAAAATTCATTTCTGTTTGGTTCAGGTTTGGTACTCTTTTCCATTATCTCCTGGAACCTAGACACATACTAATTTAAAAGCCTATTCCTGATAATCCAATGCCCAGAGCCTCTGATGTTCCTACTGCCCAGGCTTTTGCTGGTTTAATTCTCGTGGTCTTATCTATTTGTTTGCTTGGGTATTTTGGGCAATGTGGTAGATAATTTATACACAAAACTGTTTGTAGAAATAACACGAGGCCAGTATAGTATCTTCTTTCAGAGAATATTTTTGTTTGCTTATATCAGCTCCTAGTGGGTACTAGGATTTGGCATCACATTAGTGCAGTTTCACAGGTGGGAGGTTTTCTGGGTATCTGGCTGAGTGGACGCTGGACTTCCTTCCTGGTCACACTTGCTCCTGGGGTTCAGACGTCAAGTCTGCATCATTCCAAAGTGCGGGCTTTTGTTCCGTGTCTTGTCCCCCATCCCTCTGAAGCTAAGAGAAGCACTTGCTGTCTTTTAGCTGCCTTTTCTGGATTGGGTTTCTGTCTTCACCCTCCTCCTTCCACCCCCCAAACACTAACTGTATAAAAACTCCAGCAGTTTCAGCCATGCACTTTGCTCTGGGGTAGTTTGTTTGGCTTTAGCGAAAGGAATCTAAGATTAAAAACTCCCTGTGCTGTTCCTTAAGCAGCCTTCATATAGTAAAGGCTTCCCATTGAATTCTGCAGACTATGCCAGTAACCCAGTGAGAAGCACGGACTCTGGAGTCAGACAGACTGAGGTAGAGTCCCCTGTACAATTTGAACTTGCTGTGTGATCTTGGAAAGTTACTTAACCTTACTGAACCTCATTTGTAAAATGTAATCATGATAATACTGACCCCATAGAGTTCTGAGAATTAAGTGAAATAATAATCCATGCAAAACTCTCAGGGCAATGTTTGTGCATAGGGAGTACTTAGTAAATGAAAACCATTATTATTAGTTTCATTGTCTGTGGCCTGGGGGCTCTTTCCCATTCTCAATCTGAAAATGAGGCACTCCAAGTAGGCTTCCTCCTTTGGTGAGTTTCCTTTCAAGGGACTACTTTGCTGGGGAGTCTCCACAATATCAGCGTGTGGAGGGGTTTCTCCTGAGCCTGTTCTGTTTTTCTGGAGAAGTATCTTTCATTCTCCTGCTTGGAAGTTGTCCTACGGATGTCGATATGGAAGAAGGGAAGGGTGGAAGGGGACAGAGTCCGCAGTTTAATTACGAAGCCCCTCTTTTAAATGCCCTGTCTGCTGTCCCCATGGGACCTGAGCTGCTCCCTGTCTCCTACTCCAAGGAGGAAAGCTCTCATCTCCTGCCTGGATAAGGTGGGGTGGGGTGACTGCTGAGGTCTCTTGTGGAGGGAAGGGGAAGGGGTGGATGGTTCTAGTGTGGAGACCTTCAACTTCTCCTCATTCCCTACTTCCACCTCGTGGATTCAGGTTTCCCAAGTCCCGAGGCTCCGGGAGTTTGTGGCCGAATTGGTCCTCTTTGGAACCCCCCTCCACATGCATTTTGGGCTGTAGTTTTTCTGTGCCATTGAACTTATTTTCATCCTCTTTTCGTCTCTTCTAAAAATTTGTTGAGGTTGCTTGCCTGTTCTCTCTCTTTCTCTCCCTCTCTCTTTCTCTCTCTCTCTCTCTCTCAGACAGAGTCTGCGCTGTCATCCAGGCTAGCTTGCCAAGGCCTCCCTTAGTTCACAGTAATCTCAAACTCCTGGGCTCAAGCAATCCTCTTGCCTCAGCCTTCTATACCTGGGATTACAGGTGCCTGCCACCATGCCCAGATTTTTCTATTTTTAGTATAGATGGGGTCTTGCTCTTGATCAGGCTGATCTTGAACTCCTGAGCTCAAGCAATCCTCCCACATTGGCCTCCCAGAATGCTGGGATTACAGGTGTGAGGCACCATGTTCAACCATTTGCCTATGTTCTCTTTGTCCTGGTGGAGATTAAAGAGAAGCATTGGGGCCCACAGGGTCTCTCTTCTCCATGCTGAGTAGCCTTAAGTACTTTAGCCAATCCTCGCACCTCCCTGACCACCTTCTCTGGACACTCCTGGCTTATTTCCAGACAGGGCACGGAGAGAAGCAAAGAATCTGGAGAACAGTTTGACTAGCACAGTCCCAGGAAGTCCACCTCCCCTCTTCTGAGTATTAGATCTCTATTAATGTAATCCACATGCACAATTAGCTTTTTAATGGATACTTCCCATGGGCTAGTCAGAATGAGTCGCGTGGGGCTGGGGCAGCAGCAGGTGTGGGGGCCCATAGAATGCAGCCAGCAGGAGACAAGGAGTAGCTTCCAATGCAGAGTGAGAGTCTCCTTCCCCTAGAACTGTCCACGGGGGGCTCCCCAAGATGAAGGGAGAACTTTCCCATGGCAGGTGGGGGAGCAGGGTTTGTGCTGCTGCAGGAAGTGTAGAGGGAAATTTGGGCCTTTTAATGGGAATATGAGAGTCAAGGGACTAAATTCCTTTGCATGCCTGTAAGATTCTATGTCTTGTTGGCAGAAGGAATTCCATCTGATTTGGTGAGAAGCTCCCTCGGGCCACTCCTTAGGACCTCAAACGCCATTTTTGTAGACTTAGGACTCATTCCATAGCTGTGGACACTGAAGCCCAGCACCAGGATGGGGACATTGGAGTGAGGCATGGGACAAGGGTCCTGGCTGCTACTCTCACAGGCCAGTGTTGCCATCACCTGGCACCCCAGCCTCTTCAATCCCCCAGCTCAGCTCCAGCCATGCTGGCCTCTCTTCGACCCTTGCATGTGCCGGCTTGTGCAAATCTCAGGGCCTTTGCATGCGCTCCTCCCCCACCTGGGTTCTCTTCCCTCCGTTCTTCACAGGCTGTGTCTCAGATGTCACATGCTCAGAGATACTTTCCTGACCACCCATTCCACAATGGGTCGACCTCACTGTCCATCACCGTAAGCTCTGGGGTTTCCTTTTTTAAAATTCCTCTAATTTCCATCTGCAATTAAATTATTTAAGTATTTGTTTTAGGTTTGCCTCTCTGTTTATAAAGGAAACTCCCCAAGCTCAGGGTCCTGTCTGTCTTTCACACTCCTCCAGGGCAGGTGCATAGATAGAACACTGGCGAAATAGATGGGAGGTGAAGTGCATGAGCAAGTCAGTGAGTGAAAGACTGATCCCAGAGCACCTGATGAGAAAGTCCTGTGTGTGGAGAGAGGCCAAGGAGGGCGCTCTGGGGCCTCTCTTGTGCTGGGAACCAGGGATATGTTTGTGGATACAATCCCAAATTTTACTGGGGACCTATTATGTGCCAGGAGTGAACCAAACTGATTAAATTTCCTGCCACTTTGGATAAACAAGATAGATAACTCCATTATACAATATCATTTATTGTTCTATCTGGTAAAACAGCTCTTCGCTGTTAGGAAAAAAACAGGCAGAAGGAAAAAGTGTTAGGAGGACCAGCTGCAGGTTAAAAAACTGTGCATTCCTCACTAGGGTTATTATATACAAATATAGTAGTGTGTGACACATTGTCCATCAAACTCATTCTGTCTAATATTGCAGAAAATACATCACCTGCTATATTTATTATATGTTTGAATGTTGAATAATATGGTGTACATAATGTAATATGTTATAACATGTAGGTAATTATAACATGTAATTATGTGATATAATGAATTATATATGATGATTATGGGTAACAATATATTGCATTATGTGCCCTATTATATATATCTATATATTTGTGTCTATTCTGAGCTCCTGCTGGCAGGCTCAGGGATGACTTTTGTAGGAAGGTGGGAAGTGACCATGGCCCCCACCAGACAAGGACAGCATGGGGCCCCAATTCTGGTCCCATGACCGTCACTGTAGGTCTCTGAGACTTGCTTTTCTCACCTTGAGGGTCCTGGGCTGATTACACAGAAAGGGATGAGGAAATAAAACCTAAGAGGCACTTACTGTGCCATTTAAGTTTCACACCTGGCAGAACGAGGCTTACTTAACAGCATGCATTGCAGGGGCTGACATTCCTTTTAATTTATTTTATTATTGACATTGAAAAATAACTCAGAATCAGAGAACATGGCCTAGTCG
This sequence comes from Loris lydekkerianus, assembly GCA_963574355.1. Lineage (NCBI taxonomy): Eukaryota > Metazoa > Chordata > Mammalia > Primates > Lorisidae > Loris > Loris lydekkerianus. The sequence goes on along the minus strand of CAUYPK010168284.1, from coordinate 497 downwards.
TGACACAGTGGGGGGCTCTCCCTACATCCCCCCAAACACTCAGAATCAGAGAACGTGGCCTAGTCATGACACAGTGGGGGCTCTCCCTACATCCCCCCCAAACACTTAGAATCAGAGAATGTGGCCTAGTCGTGACACAGTGGGGGGCTCTCCCTACATCTCCCCCGAACACTCAGAATCAGAGAACGTGGCCTAGTCGTGACACAGTGGGGGGCTCTCCATACATCCCCCCAAACACTTAGAATCAGAGAACGTGGTCTAGTCGTGACACAGTGGGGGGCTCTCCCTACATCTCCCCCAAACACTCAGAATCAGAGAACGTGGCCTAGTCGTGACACAGTGGGGGGCTCTCCCTACATCCCCCCAAACACTTAGAATCAGAGAACGTGGTCTAGTCATGACACAGTGGGGGGCTCTCCCTACATCCCCCCAAACACTCAGAATCAGAGAACGTGGCCTAGTCATGACACAGTGGGGGCTCTCCCTACATCCCCCCC
>CAUYPK010168283.1:0-39532 GCA_963574355.1 Loris lydekkerianus | reverse complement strand
TCTTGTTTGTTTAACTTTTGTGGAAAATAGTTATTTTTTGGTGAATAACAGTGTTATTATCATAAACTTAATCAGACATAATTGCAATTGCTGCTTTTGTTTTCACTTTAGACTATTTACTGGAATGTTCACACAGCACTTGGCATGCAATATACAGCTCTTTGTCTGGGAAATACTTTTTTTCTATTTCATTATGAAACCCCAGAAACAGTTTCTTTTCCCCTAGTAGGGTGAGCAGATTACCTGCATTCTGTTGCCACAGGAATCTATCTAATTTCCAGCTCTTCTCTATAGTTTATTCTGCAGAGATTTTGTCTTACTATTTCAGAGGACATCATGCAGGTCCCTACTTGAATAACATAAGGGTGACAGGACCTTGTACATGTATAGTAGCAGGTACTTTAGCTATCATGATAAGACACATGCATGTAAAGGGCAGGAGATCTCTTTCATGGATATTCAGATACCTGCCACTTCAGTGAAGTGTCTGGCCAGACTCCTGCTTTGGGACAATTCATAGGTTAACACACCACATGTTGGCATGTTGCTTGTTTTCACTGATTGAGCAGCTTGTCAGGCTGCCAGCTTGCACAGGGTCCTTAGCCTGAGAAGGGTCCCAGCTCTGCAGGGCAGACAATTCTGCCAATTGGCCTTTATGACCCAGCAAATTCAATGATCTTTAAGATGTTTGTCACTATTCAGGATGTTATATAGTCATTGTGGCAAGTCTAAATAGGGGAATCACAGTGAAAGCAACTTGGAATTTAGAAAACAACCATAACCTCTTTAACAAATCATACTTCTTCTAAGAAATAGTTTCTAACTTGCTCCTGGGCCCTTGGAAGAGAGACAATGGGACCCCAAGTCACCATGAGATCTGATAAACTGGAATGATTGGCCCACACCCGTAAACTCCCCTGTGCCCAGCAGTACCTCATAGTCAATGAAGTTTTATATTTTAATATCAGGCTTAAGTCTTGAAAGCACTAATAAGCTGCATGAGCATGCCTACTTCTGCTGTTCTGCTACATGTATGACTTGTGGCAAGCTGCCTTTTAGAAGTTGACCAAAAAGTGGAAAAATATTAGCTTGGCTTATAAAATATTTCATTCAATGTCCTGGCACTAGCCACACATTATCTACTGCAAAATGACAATCTAAATCAGAACTGACTACAACGAACATCAAGAAGAAGGGCTGTGCCCTGCAGGGGGTGGCCGATGCTTGGTCTGGACAGCCATGGACTTCGATTTGTGACAAGGTGTCAGGGAACAAGTGTGTCTATGAGCTTTGAAGAATAAACAAAGTAGTAACATATTTGTATACCAATCCTCATCCAAAGTCCCCACTCTGAGTGGTTATCAATAATTACAAGAAGAAGATGACCTCTGTGGTTATCAATCACCACCTTTATCCAGCCATCTAATGACTTCTCAGTAGATTCATCTATCAAGTTACAACATGGCAATACTGAAAGATACACTGGAAGGACGGCACCAAGACTTAGCTGCTAATATCACTAACGATTACCCAAACTTCCAACCACAAAATCCAACTCCGAGCACCACATCACTGAGAGATCACCCAGCCACCTGGCAGGGTAGAGGAAGTAATTATTCCTCTCTGGAACATTTACCCTGAATGTGAATTTGCTTTTCCTGCCAGCCAGACTTACGCCAACCTCCTTGGACTCTCCATTAAAATAAACCACAAAATATCACTTCTGACTAACGAATTCATTTTTATAGGGAAGGAACTAAAGCAAATGGTCCCACCCACTAGAAGACACTGATCTTACAATGTCTTCCATCAATCAAAAGCAGGTGACTTTATTGAAGAGTAGAATTGCCTATTAGAGACTTGTAACCTTTGCTGGAAGTTTGAGTGGCTGTTCTACAGATATTTTGTGAACAAGTAAATAATATAGAATGCTGTTTATCCACAGTCAAAATATATGGGTCCAAGACTGCATTAGTTTGCTAGGGCTGCATAAGTTCCACAGACCAAATGACTTAAATGATAGAAATTTATTTTCTCACAATTCTGGAGGCTGGAAGTTCAAGATCTAAGTATCATCAGGGTTGGTTTCTCCTGGGGCTGTAAGGGAAGGATCTGGGGACTCTCATCAGCTTGTAGATCATCTTCTCTCAGAATGACCTCATTTTAACTTGATTACCTCCATAAAAGCCCTATTTCCTAAGAGGTCACATTCTGAGGCACTGAAGTTTAGGACTTCCACGTATGGATTTGAAGAGGATGCAATTCAGACCATAGCAAAGACTAAGGGGGTGGAAGTTGTAAGAGCATTTCTCAGTGTTACCACAAATAAACCGTTGTCGATTTTTTTTTGTTTTCCATCCTTTTGGGGCTTTGTTTAGAAGTCTTAGCACCAAAGGGAAAAGGGATAACTTTAACTGACAACATAACAGTTCCAAAGATCTAGAAGGTTAGAAATTACCTGATCATTTTGAGCCCCTTAATCTCCCAAATATGTCAGTGAAAAGGGCTGAGGGAATCTTTTGTAGGTTGAAGTGGCTGGTCCCAATAAGCAAGAAAAAAGAATGTGTGAGCTTCATAGTTCAAGCCGAAACATACACTAGTGACTCTCCCCTTGTGCTGCCATGTCCCATGGTAACAGGAAGTGACCGACTAGAGCACCCCTGTGAAGGAAGATGACCAAGGCTCAGACCCACAGAAACAAAATTAGGTCACCTCTAGGATGTTTTTGACTAGAGGTGAGGGAAACATGGAACTCAGAGTGAGAAATAGTGTGGAAATGATGATTACAGGATAAATATACTCGTATTTCTTTCCTGCTCAAATGTATTAATGAATCTTTTCATTTTTAAAAATTTCCCTGCCCTCTATTATTTCATATATGGTACATTAAGGATGACTGGCTTAACGATTTGGCTGCAGGATAATAAGACAGAACTGCGATTATGTAGAAAAGGGGTCAGACAACTTTCTCTGTAAAGGGCCCAGTTGTGAACATTTTAGGCTTTGTGGGTCACAGGGTGCCTGCAGCCACTACTCAATTCTGCCATCAGGGCACAAAGCAGGCAAAGACGATATGCCAGCAAATTAGCAAAAGTGTGTTCCAATACACCTCTATTTTTCAAAAATGAGCAGTAGGCTGAATTCGGCCTGAAAGCTGCATTTTACCAACTTCTACAACAGAGGGTAAATGTCCACCAAGATGTTGGCAGTGATCGATGAAGCTTTGATCCTCCCTTTGGGAAGAAGGGAAGGATAGTTGTATTTTGTTTTGCAGGAAAATGGGAAGGGGAGTGTCATTGTTGTTTTGAAGTTTAACTATAGGTCTTTGCAGAATCAAAGGGGTAGAGTATGGAAGGTACAAAAAAATAACTCAACTCCTGACCCACACCCCTCTTACATGCTTTCCTGTGCAATAGAGGCTGAAAGCCAAAATGTCATTTCTAAGAATCCCTTTCGGTTCTGGTTTTACTTGTGACCTGAGTTCCATCAAGAAGACACACTCATATGAGACCTGTAAACAGAAGTGATGAAAAGGGAGGACGGAAATATTCAAGGACATCAGCTACTTGGGCAAGCACAATGGCAGGAGCGTTTAGCTCTCAGAGTGTAGAAATGGTCATGCTCTTACTGAGGTGGGCAGAAAGCGGCACCGGAGGGAAATCGCACTAGAGGAGCTTTCAGCAGGATTGTGGGGAGGAGAGGTGTCCCCAGCTTGCATTGTTTCCTATCAGCATCCAGGGCTGGTTCATTGCCCTCCAGAAGAGTAGAACACTAACAAATTCTATCTTCATTATGTAAAGGTCTTTCTTTCTGAAAACAGACTCTGTTTTAATAATATTTTTTTCTTTTGTCTCACTCTGTTGCCCTGGGCATCATCATAGCTCACAGCAACCTGTTTCTTGGGCTCAGATAATCCTCATGCCTAAGCCTCCTGAGAAGCTAAGACTACAGGTGCCCACTATGATGCCTGGCTTGTTTTTCTATTTTTAACAAAACAGGGTCTCTCTCTTACTCAGGATGTTCTTGAACTGCTGAGCTCAAGCAATCCACCTGCCTCAGCCTGCTAGAATTATAAGTGTGAGCCATCGCACCAGGCCTGTTTTAATAATTTTGATTACTGAGCAAGTAGTTTAATGCCTAGCACAGGGTCAGCATGTGTTATTGTAAAGCAAATTGTAATTGGTGCCTTGTTTTTATGCAAAATAGGAGGATTATTACTTGAAACATGTATGACTACAGAATGTTATAATGGGTATACTAATTCTAATGTAAATATTTGAGGTGATATATTATACATTCCAATTATCCTGATTTGATCAGTACACATGGCATAGAGGTATCAAAATAGCATATTTACTCTAAAAATATGAACAAATATTATATATCAATAAAAAAAAGAATCGCATCTTTAACAACAACAACAACAAAAACGGAAGGCCTAGATTCCATGGGGTAAAACACTCACAAAGTAGATATAGTTTATAATCTTTCCATTCCCCATAAAATAGGTATCATGAAAAACCAAGAAATGGAATTGATTAAGGAACTAGCAGTAAGCATTGATTGAAATGTCATTTCTAGAATAGATCATTGTCCCCAATGCCTCAGATTTTGCAAAGTTCTTCCCTCCACTAGAATGTTCTTACATGCTCTGTTTCAACTAAGTACTACTTATTCATCCTTCAGATCTCAGCCTACACATACCTTACCCAGAAAATTCTTTCCCGACACCAACCAGATCAGGTTCTCTCATTGTCCCTTACATGTTTTCTTCTCAGCACACATCACACTTTTCAACTAATCATTGTGTGGCCCTTAGATTTTTCTGTCTCCTCTGCAAAAGTATGGGTTTACTGAGGCTACATAGATCTGTCTCTTCATATTCCCATGCCCAGCACAAACCCTGGCACATAGTAGGTACTCAGGAAGTATTTCTTAAAAAGAATAAATGAATGGGGTGGCACCTGTGGCTCAAAGGGGTAGGTTGCCGGCCCCATATGCCAGAGATGGTGGGTTCAAACCCAGCCCCAACCAAAAACTGCAAAAAGAAAAAAAAAAAAAAAAAAAAGGAATAAATGAATGAATGAGTGAATGTAATGTATTTGTGCCAAGAAGCCAAGAGTCGCACTAACCACTTTGCCTTATCCCATTAAATCCTCACAACACATCTATGTTTTACATCCTATTATTTTTTCCATCTTTCTCACAAGAAAATTAAAGAGCAGAAATAGAATAACTTGTGAAGGCTCACATACCTAGGGAATGGCAGAGCTGAGATCCAAATCTGGGATCTGTTATCACATAGATTGTTATTACCCCTCATATAAAAGTAAAGAGTAAAATGCCATCACTACAGGACAGGCAAACGTTCACATACATGGTGCCCTCACGGAAGCAAGACTGCTGCAGGCGGGAGAAAGCACATCAGGGTGGATTTCACACTCTCTTCACACTTTTGTGTAGGAAGCAAAAGCTGGGGATTTTATCAAACAGACTTTGCCCTGTAAGAGCTTTAGAAAGAGCTCAACAAATCCTACTGTACACATTGAACTTTCATAACACCATAATATAAAATTGTGGTCATTTTAGGTTTTTGCAAAGTCACTAACCAAAAAAGTCATTTTAGAAAGTCACTAAAAAGCTCTATAACTAGGTAGCATATTATCTTCCATTTAATTTCACTTTTCTGGGAAAATTTGTCAAAAATTTCATTATTACTTTGCTTGCAAATAGACTTTTGTGTTTGAATATATATACATATATGCTGAGATATAATTTTACATAAATGCAAAAATGTGGAGCTTTTTCTTTCTCTTCTCTTTTTGCAAACCATAGTATTTCACGGTCTGCATATTTCTCTTTTACTTTTGCAATCCCTTATCTTCCCTGTGCCTACATCAGCCATCACCCCCACCCTAAGGGGGTCAATTTGAACAATCTAATCTATACTTTTTCACATATTATTTATGCTCACATAATTCTGTTTAATCCCATATTTATACATCCACATCTGTACATTGTCAGAACAACATTTTTTGGTCTTTGTTTGACAAGACGGAGTTCACATTATTTGTGCTTCTCTGCACCCTGCTTTTTTCAACCCTTCGTGGAAATTCTTCCAAGATGCTTGGGATTGTGCTAATTCATTCTTGTAAAATGGCTACAAAGTATTGAAGGTCTGCATATACTGTGTGATTTGTTCAGTCCTGATATGAATAGGAAATGTCCTCTCCCCATGGGCCACTAGAGAGCACCATTGGAGTAGGGTCAAGTTTGTCAGAGTCTGATTTGGAGTGAAGATTTGGAGCAGTGTTAGTTATTAAAGTCATCTCTTCATCCTTTGTGTTCTGATGGAGGTTTGGTTCATCCTCAGCTAAGGATGCAGAGCTCTTCCCAACTTCTCCACAATCCTGTACTCAGGGAGGGAACTCAGAACTATCTCCGAACAGCCTTTTACCTACTAGTCCAGGCCCAGTGGGGTGTTATAAGAGGTTGTGATGGGCAGAACCAACAAGAGTAGCCCCAAGGCTGCTGTCATTGCGCCTGGTGCAATTCACAGAGACCAAAAAAGTGCCAGTAAATAGGGTAGGAACTTGACACTTATTACCTCCTTTGATATTCACAGCAATCCTGTGAAGTAAGCACACCCCATTGTGCAGATAAAGCGTATGGTATGGAGGTAAGACTCATACACAGACGCAGACCCTTAAGAGATACCAGGAGCTTTCTCCTCGTGCCCATCTATTAAGTCTGCCAACTGCATCTCTAACTGGAACTCCTGCCTCCCTCCCCCACATACACACGCAATTTAAATCCAACCCAAATCCCCTAAAGTTTTCCAAAGACACAGAGTTCTTTGCATTTCTATTACTCCCGTCCTGTGTGCCCTCCTCCTCTTCTTCCCAAGAAAATCATTCCGGCCCCACCCAACCCTTTATCCACAAGGGAAACTCTTTCTTTAAGAAGTCAACTTACATTTTGCTCTGTCTGTGGGGCTTCCACAAGGAAACAAAACACTGTTTGTACCTTAAGATACCGGGAAAAGTTGCTTCCTTATCTAAGGCCTCTAATAGAAAGAAAGTTCTAAAGCCAAGTCTTACTCTTTTAGTATCCCTGCACCTGGCACAGAGATTGCCAGGTGGAGCAGATGCCTGACACACATTCATAAAAGAATAAATGACCAAATGAATGAACTGTGAGGGCTCTCTCTTAAGGAGCCAGAGTCCAAGCCAATTCTTAACAACACAAAACAAATAAATGAAAGTCAAGAGACTTGGGTTACTTTTTTTCAGAGGATTTCTGTGCCACATCTATTTGCCAAGCCAATCAGTAGCAAATAAGGAGCCCCTGGCTTTTGTTCTGCAGCTGAACCTGCAGCACTACCTTCCCTGAGGATCCAGACAGTTACAATTGAAGAAAGAGAGTGTGAGGGGCTATTCACATATGCCTGGGGGCTGGTGTTGTTGCTGAAAGATAAGATTCAATTTTTTTTTATCAGAGTGAAAGTACTTCAGAATGACACAGCAGCTTCTGGGGATGGAAAAAAAGAGGAAAAAAATCACCTTTCATCAAAAAAATTAGTGGTAAAAGTACATCTTATTTTTCTCATTAAAAACACACACAGGGACTATTTGGCTTGGTTTGGGCTTTTTTCCTCTCGTTAAAGGCCTATCAATCCTCCTGGGGAAAGATTTAAAGTCCTAGCATTGTGAAAGTCATTGGGGCCACAATGACTAATGTTCTTTCTCGGGTAGTGTTTTCTTTTCTGTAAACTCCAGATGCCCTTAATGAGAATGCCCAATTATTACATCTATTGACCAAGAGCAGGGCTCTTCATTGCCCAATAACACAACATTCTCTGGCAGCTCATTCTAGTAAGAAACTGGGTGATTGTGGGATTTGGTGGCAAGGACTATAGTCAAGGAGTCATAGACTAAGTTGAACTTGCAGCTGCAAATGCATATATATTTAGGGCTGCTGTGAGCAGACCTTTGGAAGGCTTCCCTACTCTCACAGGAGTTGTCTTTCTACTTTTTCTGGATGTTTCCAGTCTAATCAAACAGAAATACATATAAAGTATTTTTTCTCGTCATGTCCCCCAATTTTAAATGGATTTTTAATATCACAGAATCAGACATTTGGATGGGAGCCCTAAACTGTATTTGCTTGATGCAGGCAAAACTCAACTCAACTCATCTCTGAAAGCAAACCTCCCTCCCCTTTCTCAGAAATACTCTCCATGAGACATCAGCCCACCGGTGCATCCTGCTATCTCTTGGCACGGTTTGCTTCCTTGAGGCTCAACGATTATTGTCTTCATTTCCTCTGCTGCTCAAGTAGGAGCTTAGCTTTTCCACTGCTTTCATTTCCTCTGCTGCCTAAGCAGGAGCTTAGTTTTTTTTTCATTGTCTCCAGAGTCCATTATAAGCTTTTAGGTTGTAGATATTCTATTTTGTCCCTGTGTATTTTTGCACATACAATTTCATCTACTTGAGAGTTCTCTCCTTCCCTATGACTTACTTTTCCTCACATTAAGAACTTGTGTTTAGGCCCAGCACAGTGGCTCACACCTGTAATCCTAGCTCTCTGGGAGGGGAATGTGGGAGGATCACGTGAGCTCAGGAGTTCGAGACCAGCCTGAGCAAGAGCAAGACCCTATCTCTATCAAAAATAGAAAACGTACCTGGGAATTATGGCAGGTACCTATAGTCAGAGCTACATGGGAGCCAGAGGCAGAAGGATCGCTTAAGCAGGAGTTTGAGGTAGTTGTGAGCTAGGCTGATGCCATAGCACTCTAGTCTGGGCAACAGAGTGAGACTCAGTCTCAAAAAAGTGAGTATTCATAGACCATAATCCTGACCTACTGAATCCTGACCTACTAAGAATATGGGTTTTCACAAGTTTTCTGATATTCGAGAGGCCCTACTCTATAATAGTTTAATCTCAGATAACCTTCAGCAATTATGCATTTAACACTCTTGACAGATCAGAGGGATCATGACAAACAGTTACTATTTTACTAAACAAAATTGGAACAGAATCCTACAGAAGCCATTTAGTGAAAAAGAATCTACATAAGAACCCAGAATCTACATCTTACTGAGATTGTTGCTCTTCATTGTTATTATGGACACATTTTGGAAAGAAATCATATGGCAAGTTTGGAAAGCCACAGATCTCTCCCTTGAGAATGGCAGGGGTCAATGCTTTTGCCTTCTGCAGGCGATTTTGGAATTACTCCTTTGCATGTTTGTCTCGTATTAGCCATAAAGACTAAGCCCATCTCTCTTTCCTGTCAGAAGCTAAGGCTCGGGCCTTAATACATACTAATCATTTAATATGTTAACTTAAAAAACATGCATGAATGAAAGTCCACAACAGAGCATTTCTTTCTGAAAATTCTCTGCCTATTATATATAATACAGCCATCAGACTTAGCTATGGTTTGGTCTCTGCAAAGAATTTTGGCATCTGCTAATGTTTTTCCAAGTGTGGTCCCTGGACCAACCAAGTACATCACCATCATCCAGAATGTATATCCTGTGCAGATTCATAGAGACTATAATATTAAACCTAAACCTCTAGTTTTTGGCATGCAGAAAGCCCCTGGGATTTCTATGTAAACAAAGTTAGAGAATCACTGGATTATGTGGTTATCTCAGTGTGAGGCACTCTAAAATTATTTACTAATACAAAATAAAAAAAGAAAAATTCCTAACCACAAGGCTTACTACCTAAATTCAGAAGAGGAAGAGTGCTAATGAGATAAGAAAGAAAGCAAAAATTCCATGGAGAAATTCATTATGCAAAGATGCCAGACAGTCCCCCATATCTTTGTCAATAGTCACTTTGGGAAATGGGAAGTTTAAGAAGTTTCTTTTGCTAAGCTATTCCTTACATAAGAAACCAGTGAAATATACTCCCAGGAATACAAATCGAGGGAAACAAAGCAAGTAGAAGAAGTAAGGGAGTTGTTTAAGATGAGGGGTTAGGGGGAACAAGGAAAAAGAGCTAATATTCTTCCCAAGAACCTTCTTTTAAAAGCCTGATGTACATGCGCAGTAGACACAAACCATGATGTGACCTCACGGTATTGAAAACTTGATAACTATTCCCTGAGAATTCTTTAACTAAAAGTGCCTTTTCCTGTTCTGCAATTTGAGGCAACATCTACAATATACTCTGGTAAGAAAAATATATCAATTTGTTTTCAAAATACAAGGTGGGAAAATGGTAGTAGAGGGGTGCAGTTTTTCATCTTTCTAAATCACCACATAAAAACAGCCAGAGCCAAACCAAAAAACTATGAACAACATCTATAACAAAACCAAGCAATAAATTGTCCTCATGAACCCCAGAATAGAAATGGGTGGGGACGAATCCCCAAGCCTAATGGGGTCTCGCCAGATCAAGGGGAAGCCAAGGAAAGCAAAGAGGCATCTAACAGCCCTTAGAATGGGAACTCCAAAATACATCAACTGGACAGCATGGTCAGCCAGTTTGAAGAGAGTAGCCAAATTGGAAGGGCTTTGTGCAAGTGAGCATGATGAGATGGCAGTGAGATTTTAAGGGGGCTGATTCAATCTTCGACTTAGGGGAAACAAATTTTCCCAAGTGCCTGTCCAGCAAAAAGCTCCACACCAAGGAAAAACTGCTGGGAATAGAGCACCAATTAGCCAACAGGATAAAAAAAGAAAGACAAAGCACAGATAAAGTGGAGATGAGAAACAAAACCAGAAGATCTCTAAAAGCATGAGGCCATATTTTTTAACAAATACAATAAATCAACTGAATGACAGAATTCTATAGCAATAAAGCTACAAATGCTATCCTGACCCAGTGTTTTCTCCTGAAAGTTGAGAAAATTAATCTCATATAAAAAATGAGTAACAGAAAAGGATTGTGATTGAATTCTGGACAATGATTTTAAAAGAAATAAGAAAACAAGGCACAGGAAAATATACCTATGGATAATGAAATCACTGTAGAGCAATGTCTGCAGAACAGATGAAAATTATAATCTAATACCTTTCAAAGGAACTAATGGAAAAATTTAAACTATGTGAAAGAACAACATAAATTAAAATTAGAAAAACTCAGAGATGAGGTGGTCGAACTAAGGAACTAAGGAATTAGAATTTTTCTAAGTAGTTCCAAGTAGTCAATAACAATGTGAAAAGGTGCTCAATGTCCTTAGTCTTCAGAAAAGCAAATTTAAACCATGGTGAGTTATTTAGAATGGCTAAAATAAAAAAGACTGATAATACTAAGTACAAGCAAGGACGCAGAACAACAAGGACTCTTGTTTACATCCCACACTGTTGGTGGGATGTAAAATGTAAAACTGCTTGGTAGTTTCTAGTACAGGTAAAAATGCATCTCTCCGATGCTCCAACAATTGGCTTTTAGGTATGTTCCTAGAGAAAGGAGTGCATATCCTCACAAAGACTTATGTAAGAAAGTTCATCATAGCATTCATTAATCACAGCTATCATCACAGCTTCCAACTATCATTGGAAGTAGTGCAAATATCCATTGAAATAAAAATAAATAATAAATTATAAAGCAAAGAAAAGTAAAAAAAAAAAGAATTAACTATGGTATATTTATGAGCTTCCAACATGCACTATAAGGTGGATGAATCTCAAAAATACTATATTGAGTGAAGGAAGTCTGACACAAGAGTCTATACTGTTCTGACTATCAATTTGAACTTCAAGAACAGGCAAAAGTAACCTGTGACAATGGAAGTGAGAATAATGGCTGCCTCTTTTTGGAAATAAGGGTGTTTACTGAAAGGATACATAAAAGAACTTCCTAGAGCAATGGAAATGTTCTATGTCTTGATCTACAGGGTGGTTACATGGGTGTATACCTAGGTGTTGAGAGTTCACAAGACCACACCTGCTGACTACAATCATTTGCCAGGGAGATACACAGGACTCAGCATATAGTTGTACTCATGGCTATGATTTATTATAGGTAATAAAAAGAAGATGAGGAGCAAAATAAGCAAAGAGAAAGGGTGAATGGGGCAAAGTTCGGAGTAAATCAGGTATAAGCTTCCGAGAGTCTTCTACCAGTGAAGTCACACAGGATAGTTGTTAATTCCTGTAGCAATGAATGGTAACAACCACAAATGAAGTGTTGTCTCCCAGGAAAACTCATTGGAGACTCAGTGCCAGGGTTTTTATTGAGAGCTAGTCACATAAGCAGCCCCTGCCTAACATATGCCAAAATTTCAGACTCCCAGAATGAAAACAAGAATTCATCATTAACCATATTTTTCACATAAACACACAATGAGACATTCTTATTGGGGAATGGTAGGAACCCTCCTGAAATTCAAGTTCCCAGATACCAGCCAAGGGCCAAGTTTGCAAGTAAGACTTTATAAGGATAGTAGTCAGCCCTGCTGTGTTCACTCACTTCTGTACAACATGTGCAACTTCACCAAGCTGTAAACTTAAGATTTTGGTGTTTTAATGTGCACTGATTATATTTCAACTTTAAACATTTAAAATGTGTTTAGTACAAATGATAGGTCCACAAATTCTATTCTATGAGCAGGTTGTCATAGGTACTTAAACAAGACTATATTGACATTGGAGGTCTACAACACAGCAAAGCAAAGGGACTTCACTTTCTCAACTGGCTTAGAGCTCAACTTTCCCAGGGCACAGCAGTTCGTGTGCTGAGGCAGCAAAATGTAATAGGAAGAACATGGACTCTGGCATCAGGCCAAACCAATTTTAAAATATGGCTCCATCATTTCCTAACTCAATAATAATAGTCAAGCTATTTCACTGATCTGAGCTCCAGCAAGATAAGAATGGTAATATGTCTGAAATGTAAGGATTAAATAAAATAACACATGCAGTAGGCACTCAAAAAAATGTCAAGTTCCTAAGGGGGAAAACTGTAAAAGAAAAGGTAAGGTACACATATGAAAAACTGTAAGACAAAAGAAAACTCGAAATGTGCGATGGGAGTTGTTCAAAGGTCTGACATCTACAGGAGGCCAGAAAGAGAAGTTGCTGGTGGCCTGTAATTGAAATTTATGAAAGAGGTGGCAGCTGAGCTGGTGATGGACTTGTCAGGATTGTGAGATTCAAAGATGAAGAACAGGACATTTTAGGACCAGGGAAGGAAATATGCAATTAGCAAGCTGGATTTGTCTCAGACTTTTGCTAGTCCAAATTTTACTGAGAGAAATGACACATATGTAGCTTCATGGCTTGACATAACCAGGCCCTTTGGGACATCAAATATCATGCCATGCTGAGTGGGAGAACACAGTGGACTCTCTCTGCCACTCTGGGCCTAAGGCAGGTGCCATTTTTGCCTCTTGATTTATAAGGAGCATGGGTGTGACCTTGACCAGGAGCACTACGGAAACTGGAAGGCAAAATGATGACTTCTGAAGAAACAAAAACACATGCACAATCATTTCTTTGTTTGTTATAGTTAGGTCAGAGTCACTTTTTTAAAATTCATTTCAATGGATATTTATTATATAGTTATATCATTGGAATCGAACAGTATGTAGGCTTTTCAGACTAGATCCTTTCACTTAGTAATAGGCATTTCAGTTTTCTTCTTGTCTTTTTATGGCTGAATTTCCTTTTATACCCATAAAGTGTGGGAGTAGAAAGAGTGAAAACACATGGAAACTCATCGAGAGTTGGGGCTTCAGTACAGTGGTTCTTCTCCAACAAGGTCCCCTTGGATTTTGATATTCAAAGGGATCAACCGGGAAAGTTTTTATGTGCCAGTTGTCCTAAACCTTTTTGTCATCGTTTGTCCACAGTCTGTAATCTTTGGCAGGCATTATGCTACACTCTAAGGATAAAATACAGAAGTCCCAGCCTCAAAGAGTTCACAGAGTGGTCAGGAAGGCTAAAATAAATGCATGAATTACAATAGAAAACAGTAAGAGCTTTAGGGGGGAAATCAACAAGAGGGATGCAGGATCACACAGAACAGGACTGAGCCGTAGTCTGGTATGCCGGGTTTCTACTTTGACTATGTACTCACAGCGGAGCATTAAATTGAAAGACAGATTTGTTAAGCCAGCTTCTTTCCAAAACTGGTCAAATGAAAAAACACTGGGCTCTAGGTAAGGTCGGAGTGCCCTCTACTGAAACAGGAAGCTGGAATTAGAAGATGAACTAGTATTAGTGGGAAAACATCAAAACATTCTTCGTACCCTTTTATTTGCAGAAATGAATAAATATCCACTTCTCATAACAATGATCCTGCTTAAGCTTCATTGAATTCCTGTGTTTAATCGGACGAAAAGCAATAGGAGGGCAGAACATCAAATGTATGTGAACATCAAGTGGCAAAACAGGGTTAGGAACTATCATGCAAAAACCTTCCAGGTTAATTGATGGGCTATCAAAATCCAAGATGTGTTAGCCTAGGGCCTTATTATACAAACACTTAAAATACCAGAGCCCCAGGTCCTGATCAGCTACTAGTGTTTTCTTGTATATATGTGTGTGTGTGTGTGTGTGTGTATGTATAGTTTTATTATTTGGGATTCATTGAGGGTACAAAGAATTGGGTTACACTGATTACATTGGTTAGATAAAGTCCCTCTTATAATTGTGTCCTGCCCCCAAGAGGTGTGCCACATACCGTGACCCCCCATCCCCATCTCTCCTCCCCTCTCCCCTCTCCCTCAATCCCCTACCCCGCCCCTTGTATTAGCTCATCTACTGCCTTCATATTAGAATTGAGTACACTGGATTCTTGCTTCTCCATTCTTATGATGCCTTACTGAGAAGAATGTGTTCCACCTCCATCCAGGTTAAAACAAAACATGTAAAGTCTCCATCTTTTTTAGTGGCTGAATATATTCCATGGCATACATATCCACAGCTTTTAAATCCATTCCTGGGTTGTTGGACATTTAGGCTGTTTCCACATTTTGGCAATTGTAAATTGAGCTGAAATAAACAGTCTAGTGCAAGTGCCCTTATGATAAAAGGATTTTTTTCCTTCTATAGGTAGATGTCTAGTAATGGAATTGCAGGATCAAATGGGAGGTCTAATTTGAGTTCTTTGAGGATTCTCCATACTTCCTTCCAAAAAGGTTGTATTAGTTTGCAGTCCCTCCAGCAGCATAAAAGTGTTCCCTTCTCTACACATCCACGCCGGCATCTGCAGCTTTGAGACTTTGTGATGTGGGCCATTCTCACTGGGGTTAGGTAATATGTCAGGATGGTTTTGATTTGCATTTCTCTGATGATTAGGGATGATGAGCATTTTTTCATAGTGTTTGTGAGACATTTGTCTGTCTTCTTTAGTGAAGGTTCTATTCATGTCTCTTGTCCAGTGATCTGTGGGATTGTTGGGTCTTTTTTTTTCTTGATTAATTTGCGTTCTCTAGATATCTTAGTTATCAAGCTTTCGTCTGATTCATAATATGCAAATATCTTTTCCTTTCTGGAAGTTGTCTGTTTGCTTTGGCTGTTGTTTCCTTAGCTGTACAGAAGCTTTTCAGTTTAATTAAGGCCCATTATTACTTTTGTTGTTGTAATTGCCACAGAAGTCTTCTTCATAAAATCTTTCCCCTGGCTGATATCTTCAAGTGTATTCCCCACACTTTGAGGATTTGTATTGTCTCATGCTTTAGATTTAAATCTCTTATCCATCTTGAATCAATTTTTGCAACTGGTGAGAGGTGCACATGCAGTTTCAGTCTTTTACATGTGGATATCCAGCTCTCCCAGCATCATTTATTGAATAGGGATTCTTTTTCCCAGTATATGTTCTTGTTTGGTTTATCAAAGATCAGATGGCTGTAAGAGGTTAGTTTCATCTCATGATTTTCTATTTGATTCTAAATATCAATGTCTCTATTTTTGTGCCAATACCATGTTGTTTTGATCACTATGGCCTTGTAGTATAGCCAAAAGTCCGGTAGGGTGATACCCCTGGCTTTGTTTGTATTACTAAGAATTGCTTTGGCTATAGGGGGTTTCTTCTGGTTCCCAGTCCACATTTTATGGTTATACAAAGAAATTCAGACCAGGCACGGTGACTCTCGGCTGTAATACTAGCACTCTGGGAGGCCAAGGTAATTGGATTGCTTAAGCTGGGGAGTTTGAGACCAGCCTGAGCAGAAGTGAGACTCTGTCTCTACTAAATATAGAACAATTAACTGGACATGGTTGTGGGCATCTGTAGTTTCAGCTACTCAGGAAGGCTTAGGCAAGAGGATCACTCTAGTATCGAGGTTGCTGTGAGCTACTGCGTCGTCTCTAGCCTGGGGCAATAAAAGAAAAAAATGAAAGAAATTCAGCCATAAAAAAAGGCAGGGAGGAAACTTAAATGTATATTACTAAGTGAAAGAAGTCAATCTGAAAAGGCTACAGACTACATGAATCTAACTACATGCATCTTGATGAAAAAGGCAAAACTATGGAGATAGTGGAAAGAATTATAGTTGCCAGGGGTTAGAAGGGAGGAGGGATAACTAGACAGAGCCCAGAGAAATTTCCAGGCAGTAAAACTATTCTAGATGATGCTATAATGGTGAATACATGTCATTATACATCTGTCCAAGCCTAACTAATGCGCAACTCCAAGCATGAACCCAAATGTACACTAAGAACTTTAGGTGATGATGTGTCAGTGTAGGTTCATTGATTGCCACCAACGTCACCCAATGTGCAATATTTATAGTGGAAGAAGCTGTGCATGTGTCAGGGCAGGGAGCACATGGGAATGCTCCAAAATTCCTGTTCAATGTTGTTGTGAACCTAAAACAGCTCTGAAATAATAAAGTCTATTTAAAAAAATTAAGAGGCCAGGTATGGTAGCTCATACCTGTAATCCTAGCACTCTGAGAATCCAAGATAGAAAAATAGCTTAAGATCAAGAGTTTGAGACCAGCCTGAGAAAACTGAGACCCCACTTTTACTAAAAAAAGAAGAAAAAAGAAATAGGAAAGTTAGCCAAGCACGCTAATGTACATCTATAGTCCCACTTACTTAGGAGGCTGAGGCAAGGGGATTGCTTGAGCCCAGAAGTTTAAAATTGCTGTGAGTTATGATAGCACCATTGCACTCTGGCCTAGGCAACAGAGTGAGAGTCCTTATCAAAAAAAAAAGGCTCAGCACCCATAGCACAGTGATTATGGTGCCAACGACATACAACCAAGGCTGGTGGGTTTGAGCCTAATCCAGGCCAGATAAACAAAAATGACAACTACAGTAAAAAATAGCAAGCCGTTGTGGCAGGCACCGGTAGTCCCAGCTACTTAGGAGACTGAAGCAAGAGAATTTCTTTAGCCCAAGAGTTGGAGGTTGCTGTGAGCTGTGATGCCATAGCACTCTACCAAGGGTGACATAGTGAGACTCTCTCTCAAAAAATAAAAAAAAAAGTATTAATAAATTCAGGTTAAGTCCATCATAAGGGCAGGCCTCAGAAGACAACAAAAAGGCAATTTGTCTTGCCATCAGAAATAACCTTAGATGGGAAGACAGGACGTGCATATGACGGACTACATGGAAGTATGAGCTTCAAAGGCGGCCACTTTCAGGGAGGGGCACAGTGGAAGGGCACTTGGCACACCTCCCGGGGGGAAGGGCTCAACTACAACTTGGACTTTACCTAACAAATGCAAGCAATGTAACCAATTGTTTTTACCCTATTAATCTGAAATTAAAAAAAAAACAAAACCAAAAGGCCACTTCATTTTCTTCCTCTTGTCCACCTGTCTATGAAGCAGCAAGCTATAGAGACAGTGACTGTTGCTACATATGCCAGAAATTGGTTACACTCCGATGGATTTAGTTGGAAATTAAGCATGCACTCAATAATAGCCATACCTATAACATTAGCTCTTATTTTTAACCTAGATCTTTTTTTCCGGATTAACGTGAGGGTACATGTGATTAAATTACATTGTTTGTGTTTGTAAGGTAAAGTCCAAATTGCAGTTGTGTCCTTCACCCAGGAGGTGTGCCATACACCCTGTGCATTGTCCCTGTTAGGTGGGAACTTTTCCTCCCCCCTTCTTGAATTTAATTGTGTTTTTCTCTCGTGAGGGCCTGTAGTTGTATTTTCAACACATCTTAAACTGTAGAACTCGGTCTGACAGTGAGACTGAAGTATGACACCGCAGAGAGAAGTGACCTGCTTAAGGACCCACCTCCAAAGCTGGAGGTGTCCTGCCCTGCTGATAGGCATTATCCTATCCATGCAATGTTCATCAACTACATGTCTCAAAAAAGAAGCTTTTAAAAGTGAAGATTCTACAATCAGTGGCTCTTTAGCAATTGAATTTACTTCATAGCAGTAATGGAGGCTGCTTGAATTTTTTGTGCAAATAAGGATGCTATGCTAAATATCAATAAATTCCTTAAATTGGACTATTTAATCTAAAGTCCTTTCTCCACTTTGAATTTACTTCTAAAAATGGATTCCATATTTTGAAACGGCATGATTAATAAATCTCCAAAAATATCCCAAGAGGGGCACTATACTTATTTACTTAACTGGCATTTAGAGTAAAGTAATTAACAGTTTTAAGAATTTTCCTAGCCTCTTTCCTTGTCCAGTCAAGCCTAAATATTTCGTCACTCCTGCATGATTAACATGCTAGTACAGATGAAAGTGGGAGGGGGGGACTCTTTGGAACAGGTGCTGAATGCCTTACTTGCAATAAACATCCCCAGCCACCACAAGCTTAGACATCTGGTAGAGATTTTGTAGTAATGAACATCTGGAATTTAATTTGCTACATGTAGTAGAAACTCCTTCCATTAAAAAAAAAAAAAAATCTCTACTTTACTCAAAGCAATTTGTAGTCTTATAATCCACTTATACCCCCCACCTAGCCCGTTGGAGGGAATTTTTTTTTTCCACAATGCCTATTGTGACAACTGTGGGAATTTTTTGGCTTTGCAAAACAGTAACTTAATGCATTTCAAGCAAATATATTCCATTTCCTTCTTCCATGTTTTAACCCATTGATAAGCTCTGGCTGTATCATTAAGGCAACCTGGTCTGATACTTTGGCTTAATTAGTCAATGCTGTCATCTGTTTCGTGGCCCGTGGACTCCATAGCGTGTATGAAGGCACAGCAAGAGGTGGGGGAAGAGAGCAGGCAGGGAGTTCATTTGTGTTTATTGAGTTCATTTGTGTTTATTGCACAGTGTTCCTTTCCTGTGGAAATGGACTTTCGTGACTGCTCTTTCCATAGTTTGGTAGATTGCCTGCTCCACTGCCAATGGCTACTATCAGTAGACACCCGTACTTTCATTTGTGAGACCCAGGCACCATTTCCTGGAGATAGAGATGGTTTAGGTTTCAGCACAATGTAAGTGACATTTCAAAACATTTCTTAGACCTCATCAGGATATTTAAAGAAAACCTGATAGGCCTTAGATAAGGTGACTCTTTTTCTTATATTTTTTGCCATCTCAGATACAGGGACAACCAGCCTCCAGGAAGCAGGAGGGAGCCACTAGATAACATCAGCCCTTTCCGACTTAGGCCTGAGGGGTGGTAGAACTCCCTGAGAAAGCTGGTTGTCCATAAGAGGAAAAGCTAGAAGCTGCCATTCAGACCCTGAGCGTGCCCTTTGCACTCCTCTCTAACCTTGGCTCATGGGCAGTTTCGGGGGCAGTATCAAGCCAGTAAGTACTTTTCAGAAAGATTTCCTCCTCCTTTAAAACAGATCCTGAAAGGAAATGTTGACCCTGGCTCCCCGCTAAGTTACTCATATCCACATTTCCTACCATCACTAACACATATCCCATTAAATGAAAACTATCTTCAAACAGCTATGAGTGTTTCAAGAAATTCATATTCCTTTCTTTCTTCTATTTCTCCTTAGAACAAATTTGCCCTTTGAATCTAATGTATTAGATTCAGTCTGGTAAAGCACTTATTATTTTACTAATGATTGAAACATGAATTTATTGCCTGTGAAAAACATGTTTGGCCCAGAAAAACATCCCCCTCCTAGCTGGGACCTTTTGAAATATAAAAGTTACATATGTGAAACACATAATATGGGAACAGTTTAAGTGGGGTTCTCTAAGTGGTCACCAGATGATCTTCCATAGGCTTTAGCTTTAAGACAAATGAAACCTAAAGTTGCCAGAGGAAAAGAGGATTTGTGGTGATCAGCTTTGAATATGTTAGATGAGGAACATATGTTTTTTAAGCAAAGGAAGGATGATACAGTGAAACCTTTTGACATGACAAAGGAAGGAAATTAATCTGAGTGGCTGTCCTTAATGTGCCATTTACCTTCATCAGAGAGTTTCTCATCCAATGCCGATCTCTGTGTCCCTGTCTGTACTGGAACAATTTCCTGTGTGACAGTACATTCCTGTCTGACACACCATGCCTGGGAAAAGGCAGTATCAGTCACCCCCACCCAGGCAGGCACAAGCTGTGAGACGTCATCAGAACCCTCTCCGTTTCCGTTGCTGGGTGTTGGTCACTCTGCAAGGCTTGCATCTTTCTCTACTTACTTCCTGCCCGGTTAAGGGAAATCTATAGAAGTGTACAAAAAGTTGGTTTCAAGATGAGTTGACAAAGTTCAGAGAAATGAAGATGAGAAAGAGGAGAAAATATATTTCAAGGCCCAAGAATTTATAATCAAGATTTTGAAGTCTATAGAATTTGTTTTTCTTAAGTATGCTCCATGGACCAGCAGCATTGGAATCACTTGGGAGCTTATTATACATGCAAAAACCCAGACCCCACCCAAGACCTGAGAAATCAATACCTGCATTTTAACAAGATACTCAAGCAATCTGTGTACACGCTAATGCTAACTTTGGCTTATACAGATAGCAAACTGAGTCCCAAGTAAAAGCCTTGTGCCAAGCCACAAAGCTGTACATCAGAGGAGCTGGGGCTAGAGCCTTAACAGGAATGTTCCGGCAGCCTTCATTCTCATACAGCTCAAATGCCCTTGGGATAATATTCCTTCAAACTTGTCATTATCTTCAACCTATCAGTTACACAAATTTCTTCTTATTCATCACAGCGTCTTCTCTTCTTTCCTCATCCATTTCAGATTCCACTAAAATCCTCCTCCTGCAAATTCCTGAAGTCCCCTTCTCCTTTGAACATAAACTTTGAGCATATGGTTGGTTCAAACTCCTGATGAAATGGATTCAGAAGCGAGGATGTTACCCACCACAAGTGAAGCCAACCACCCACTTTCTTTCTCTATACTTTCCCCCAAACGACTAAGCAATCTTCAGAAAATCACTCAATCTCAAAGATTATCATTACTTCACACTCATAATCAGCAACTGCAACTGAGCCCTCACCAGGGCCACTAACCTTACTACCTTTCTCTAGTAGTTGTTTTACCACCCTTTTATATCTTTTCCAATTTCCTCAAAATTCTCACTACCCCTTCTGAAGTAATGATTTGTCTCCACCAAGGTAATAAAGCTTATTAGTTATTAAACCCCTCAGCTTCCCATGATAGGTTCAAATCTGCACACCCTCTGGCATCCACCTGTTTCCAACTTCTTTTCCCCCTCATCTTACAATAGATAAATGGCCCATCTCCCAACAAGCTGGTCTGCAATGGGTCTATAAAACCACCCGTTCTTCCCTTCTTACAAAGGTTTCTTCCATATATCATCTCCTTTTTTTCCTGTATGTAACATATGCACACGTCCTCGCTTCTGAATCCATTTCATCAGTTATATTCTAGTATTTCTCTCCTTGAACAAGAAACAAGCAAGCTAAGCTTTGAAGAGAGAACCCTTTAGTTTGAGTCTCTCTCAATTCTCCCCTTCACAGTAGCTTCTTGGAAGATTGTAGCCATCTTTCTTTCTCCTCTTGCATTCATTATTTTTTTTACTTCATTAATTTTATAAAAGCGCTACATGCTTTTGTTTTATTTAAGGAATAGAAAAAAGATTAGAAAATTGTAGGAGAAAAGTCACCAGAACGCTCATAAGCCAGAAATAATCACTTCTTTTCTCTTTATAATATCTCTTTTTTCTATTAGTATATACCAATAAAAAGATGGATAGTTGGAAGGAAAATGTAAAATGGGACATTATTCTACATGTTATGTTTTAAAACATAAAATTTAAATGTACTTGAACAGAAGACATTTAGAAAGTGAAATTAAAAGTCTGTCTCCTTACTTTGAACAGTAAGAAAATTAGTCTTTGTAATTGCCTTCACATTCTTGGTTTTATCAGTTACATTGCTATTTTAACTGTGTCAAAATTTTTTAATACTTATAATCTGTTCAGTATTATCCTTCAAAAGTTCAGTCCTAGTTCTCCATTTAAATGTCTCAAATCCTCAACACTGATCATTTTTACCATAGGTTTTCCATTCCTGGGTCTATTCAACAAATATATTGGGAGCATCTAAACCCGGATAATGAAAGTGGGAAAAGGGGTAAGACCGTTGCTTTCATAGAACTTAACATTCAAGAGAGAGAGAGAGAAATGAAATACGACGAACCAAAAACCAAAAATTCTTCAGATTGTGTGTGATAAGTATTATATTATGTACTATATATAAGGACACATGGTGAATAAGTAGGGAAATGGCTATTTTAGTCAAGAAAGACTTCCCTCAGGATGTGATGTATGAGCTAAGTTCTGAATGAATCAAAAGAGCCATTCAAGAAATGATTTTGTAGGGGAGAAGGAACATTCTACGTAGAAGGAACAGAAAAAGCTTACAGCAGAAATAAGCTTGGCATATTTGAGTAACAGAAAGAAGACTCGTGTAGCTAAAGCCTAGTGGGAGAGCAGAAGAGAAGAATGCACAGTTGGAGAGGTAGACAGACATGACCTCACACAAGGAATTTTAGTTCAAGACTTGAAGTTATGAGTTTTTTCAAAGTGCAGTGCAGTGCAAAGTCTTTAGAAGGCAGAAGCAAAAAGGGGAGAAAAGGGTGGTGCCTGTGGCTCAAAGGAGTAGGGCGCCGGCTCCATATACCAGAGGTGGTGGGTTCAAACCCAGCCCCGCACAAAAACTGCAAAAAATAAAAATAAAGGGGTGAGAGAGAGAAATACAAAATACTTTATGTTTTTAGAAGACCAATTTGACCCCTGTGTAGGAATAATTTGAAAGAGAAAGTGGGGTGCAAGAGCAGAGACAAGAAGTCAGTTTGAGGACTACTGTAGTAATCCAGGCAAGAGATAAGAGCTAGTGGAAGAACAGAAAGGATAGAGAAAAATAGCAAATATGGGATATACCTTCTGAGTAGAGAGGATGGGACTTGATAATGGACTGAAAGTGGAGGAATGAGAAAAACAGAACCAAGGGCAAACTCTAGTGTATGGTTAGTTGTTTGGTTGACTAGTTGCTTTTGTTTTGCTTGAGCCACTTACTAGGAGGGGGAAGGATAGAGAAATTATAGGTTGGTTTGGGAAAGATGACCAGTAATATCACATTTGAGATGACTATTGGAATTCCAGAAGACAGAGGTATTCATGTCAGAGGGAGAAATTTTGGAATGGTGAAACTACAGGTGGAATTAGCACCCAGGGAAATACTGAAATCTCCTAAGGTGGATAAGTGTCCTCACTGTGCAACACAAACATCCTAGAAGCTTTAAGAAATACTTGTCCCCCATTGCCAACTCCCAAATAAATTAGCATATGTGCGTATGGGACGTCATCAGTGTAGAAAGAGAGGTTGACCAAAGACTACGCCTTTGGGTACACTAACACTTAGAGGTTAGAAAGAGGAGAGTATGGTAAAGAAGACTGAGAAGAATTAGCCAGGGAGAAAGAAGGAAAATTGGGAGAGTATGATGTCCTAGAAACCAAGAAAAGGGAATGTATCATGAAGGACAGACTGGCCACTGTTCTGCTGAGACATCGAGAAAGATGAGGACCAAGTAACGGCAACATGGAAGAAGAAAGTAGTAAGTTATCATCTGGTTTTGTTTTATCAGTCATGTAAATGGAAATCATCACCCCAGAGAGGGTAGCAACAGAATGATACTAAAGATTGGAGGAGAGAAAGGAAATTGTTTAAATGTTATTTTGAAGAATCAGACAGTAAGGAGAACGTAGATTAAACTAGCCAGCCCATTTGTATTAGCGACCCCAATCCCTTTCAGCTGCTCTACATAAGCAGACAGCTAGGTTTAATCTTGATAAGATTATTATTTGGTGTTTGGTTTTGTTTTTGTTTTGTTTGTTTTGCCAAGCAAATAAATAAAAGGAGAAAGGGAGGCAAGAGAATTAACTCAAACTCCTAATTTCTAAGGAGTTGATTGCAATGACAGGTCACAGAATCAAAGCTTTCAGGATGGGGAACCCCTTGCTCTAAACCAAGTGCCAGCCATACCAGAAAGGCCATTATTGTTCCAGGAGAGAAATATCAAAATCAATTAAATCAAATTAAAGATATTATTCTGATTTTCAAAGAGTGTGTTTTTAGGTAAATCCTAAACTGAGTGAAAAGAAGGTGAGGCTTGAAAGCTTGATGAATAATGAAAAGTGGTAATGCACCCAATGAAGGCCATTACTTGGTCCTCATCTTTCTCAATGTCTCAGGTGTGGGCCTAAAATCAAGCAAGAGGGTGGTTGGTGGTGAGACCCCTTATTGCACTTGCATTTTAGCCTTCTCTGTGTTCCCTGTGATTTTCTTTGGCATTTCCTCTGTATGAAACATTTGATTTTCAGCTGTTTGTACTCTATTCTCTGCTCTTTCTAATTTACCGTATATACTCGAGTATAAGCCGAGTTTTTTTCGGCACAAAATTTATGCCGAAAACCCGAACTCGGCCCAAATTTTGTGCCAAAAAAACTCGGCTTATACTCTAGTATATACGGTATATATATTTTGTGATAGCCTTGTTTTGTTCCTTAAGTTGTTCCCTTAGCTTTGCAATGTCCTTTTTTATTTTGATTGTGTTGTTTGCTATTCTCTCCTTAAATTCTCTCTTTTTTTTTTTTTTTTTGAGACAGAGTCTCACTATGTGACCCTTGGTAGAGTGCTATGGCATCACAGCTCACAGCAACCTCAAACTCATGGGCTTAAGCGACTCTCTTGCCTCAGCCTCCCAAGTAGCTGGGACTAGAGGTGCCTGCCACAACACCTGGCTATTTTTTTTGCAGTTGTCATTGTTATTTAGCTGGCCCAGGCCGGGTTCGAACCTGCCAGCCTCAGTGTATGTGGTTGGTGCTGTAACTGCTATGCAACGGGTGCTGAGCTTCTCCTTAAGTTCTTATTTTATGGATTCTTTTTCTTAATAAGGAATTTTGTCCATAATTCCTTTATGACCCAAGACACCCTTGGGTATATGGACTGAACCATTCATCTTTTTATACTCTATATTCCCCCCTCTTCCCATCCTTTCCCTTCTCCTTCCCATCCCTCTCCTGCTTCCTTTCTTCCTTTCCTTCCTCCATTCCTTCTAGTCTGCCTTCTGCCCCTTCCTCTCCCGTTCCTTGCTCATTCCCTCCTGTCCTTATCCTTTCCTCTTTTCCTTTACTTCCCTCTAACCTCTCCTTCCTTTCAGCCTCCCTTCCATCTTTCTTCTTCCCTCCTTCCACCCCTCCTTTCCTTTATCATTCTCAATATGTCTAGCACCATGGCTTCCTCCCCACAGACACACACACAAGCTTAAGGTAGAATGCCCTCACCAGAACTTCTCTTTTCTCTAGTAGAATTCGAGTCAGGTTTCATTGACACCTTTTGCAGCTCACATGAGTCTACACTGTTTTCTCCACTGGGCTGCAAGTTGAAGAGTAAATATTGTGTTAGATTCATCTTCCCAGACCTAAGGAAGACAGCAGAACACTCTGCTAGGACTCTGGGCAGCCTCAACTTGAAAACATGAGCCCTTCTGTTTCTTCAGAGATTCTCTTAATCACATCACCTATTGTGGGTATAAGTCCCTCAAACTATTCCCACGAGGGTGTCCAGAGTCTTAAGATTAATGCCCAGTTTCCTAGAAATCCTTGGAGTGTGTAAAGCTCTGAAAGCCTTTCTTTTCTCTACTGAGATGCTGCTATTACAGTTAAGGTTGTGTTTTAGTTTTTCCCCAGACTACTTACTCCCCTCCCCAGCCTGCTTCTTGCAAGCTTGGGAATATTGATAAGAATTTTCAGGATTTTGTAGGGTCCCCCCACCCCACCTTGCACTGTCTCTGGAAGGTGAGAGTGGGCTATAAGTCATGCTAGGCCCAGCCATGAGCAAGTCTTCTGATTCTTTCTTCACCTCCCAGGTTTCCACACTTGAAGCTGTAACCATTCCCTCATTAGATTGTGACTGGTGAGCTTATAGCAGGTTTTACCATTTCTGTTATTGAGAAATAGAGACTATGTGATCCTCGTGCTATTGTCTGATGAGTACCAGGCGAAGAGTCTCTCTCTTTCCATAGGGGACTCACATTCTTTTTTTGGGGGGGAGGGGGGAACAGAGTCTCACTATGTCATCCTCAGGAGAGTGCTGTGGTGTCACAGCTCACAGCAACCTCAAAGTCTTGGGCTTAAGCCATTCTCTTGCCTCAGCCTCCCAAGTAGCTGGGACTGCAGGCGCTCGCCACAATGCCCGGCTATTTTTTGTTGCAGTTGTCAATTGTCATTTAGCAGGGCCAGGCAGGGTTCAAACCCACCAGTCTCAGTGTACATAGCTGGCGCCATAACCACTGTGCTACACACACCAAGCCGGGACTCACCTTCTTATACAAAGAGGCAAACCGTAAGTACATTAACAAACAGAAAAGTTGCCAAGCATTGCAACAGAAATAAAATGCAGGGAAAGCAGCACTTCAGTTTGTTTTACTAATTTTAGTTTTATTCCTCCCTGCAACTATGGTTCATAGGGATCTAGCCCTACAGAAGGACACATTACGAGTAGCTCCTTTGGCTGGATACACCAAAAGCTTCAAAGAAAGCTGCTTTAACGTGCGCTGTGAGTATCATGGAAGCAATAGCCAGTTAGACATACTAAGCCAGTCCTGCAAACTCGCACTTGGGTGACACAGGGGCAGGGCAACCTTGCTTTGTAGCATTTGTAAATTTCTGTGGTAGACATACTTACACCATGCTGATTTCAAGCTACTAATGACTAAGTAACCGGCTTGAAAACTCTTGAATATTTAACAGCAGTCTCCTGTGAGTCAATACAAGATTGCAAAAGCCAAGCCCTTCACCCTGGGACCATCAGGGCTGCTTCTGAGACCCAAGCTCCAGTCCTCATTTTCAGAGTGGCCTTGAGCAAGCTATTTAATCTCTCTTAGATACCATATTTTCATCTTTCTTAAAGGATCAGTAATATTCAATGATAGAAATCTGTGATGTTTAAATTAGATCATGTTTCATTCATAAAAATTCCAAATTTATTAAGAACATACATGGTGGGAGAGAATTCTGTGAGCTGAGCTTGAGATTATAGGAGCTCGAAAATAAATAAAGACAAGTTCTTACACTCAACGAAGAAAGAATGGCATTACGGGTTCAAGGTATGTATTCCTCCAAAATTTGTGTATTGGAACCTATACCCCAGGGTGATTGTATTAAGAGATAGGGCCAATAGGGCACAACGGCTCAGCTGTAATTTTAATAGTATGGGAGGTTAGGTGGGAGAATTTCTTGAGGCCAAGAATTCAAAACCAGCTTAAGCAAGAGCAAGACCCTATCTCTACAAAAAACACAAAAATTAGCTCAGCTCAGTGGCATGCGCCTATAGTTCCAGGTACTTAGAAAGCTGATACAGGGAGATTGCTTGAGGCCAGAAGTTGAAGGTTGCAGTGAGCCACGACTATACCACTGCACTCTAGCCCAGGTGACAAAATGAGACTGTCTCTCAAAAAAAAAAAAAAAAAAAGAGAGAGAGATGGGACTACTCAGAGGTGATTAGGCCGTGAGGACTCTGCCATCATAGATGGGATTAGTGCCCTTATTAAAAGACGTTGTGGAGTGAGTTCATCCCTTCCACCCTTCTTCCTTTCTGCTCCTTCCAACATGTGAGGCCACATGTTCATCTCTCCTCCCATGTGAGGACAGCAAGAGATGCCTTTTGAGAAGCAGAGAGCAAACCCTCCCCACACACCAGATTTGCTGACATCTTGATCTTGGACTTTTCAGCCTCTAGAACCATGGAAGGTTACAATGACCTGTCTAAAGATTTCGTTATAACAGTACAAACAGGCTAAGACAACTGAGGATCATAAACACCAAAAAAGAAGAGAAATGACGAGGAAAATCCAAAGCAAAAGGAAAGAAATACGAAGAGTCAAAAACCATATTAATGCACAAGATTGAAGTCTCAGTTAAGTTTGCACTTCTTCCAGAAAAGTTTTTTCTAAAAGTTTCTCCCAACCCCACTATCACTAACTGCTTTTATTTTTTGCTCTTTATCATAATTATAGCCCAATACTCCTGACATTATATTGAAGTAGCATTTACCTATCTTCTTCTGACCCCAAGTCACAGCCTACAAAACCTATGAGGGCAAGGTCCAATTTTTATGCATTTCCACATCTCTAGCACCTAGGATGGCTTCTGACACTTTCTAT
Source organism: Loris lydekkerianus (assembly GCA_963574355.1). Lineage (NCBI taxonomy): Eukaryota > Metazoa > Chordata > Mammalia > Primates > Lorisidae > Loris > Loris lydekkerianus. The sequence goes on along the minus strand of CAUYPK010168283.1, from coordinate 11,030 downwards.
CTGGTCCACCAACAAGTGTTTGTTAAACAAAATTGAAATCAAGGCAAGAAAGATATTCAAATAAGAGAAAATGATTTGCTCTGTGAAGTTCTTCTAAGAAGCCAAGTTAAAACATTATACTTAAAAACAAGATAGTCAGTTGGCAAGATTTTTGGCAAGAGAACTTAGTAAACTAAGAGAGGCAGAAACCAAACAAACATGGAAGTGGACTGGGACAGTGGAGAAATTAAAAGTAGGTTTCTGTTTTGGGAAGTTTATTCATAAAGAAATATTTTACCTCATACAATAAAAGGTCAAGAAAAGATCTTCATCATAATAACTCTTGAAATATTATACTACTTTTGAGGCAATTCTTTCTGTTTTATTACAATGGCTTTTTTACCTAAAACATACTGGACAAATACTCTATAGATAATACTTTTTTTTTCTTTTGAGACAGAATCTCACTACGTCACCCTTGGTAGAGTGCCATGGCATCACAGCTCACAGCAACCTCAAACCCTAGGGCTTAAGTGATTCTCTTGCCTCAGCCTCCCAAGCCTGCCCTGGGTTTATAGGCATGCAACACAACATCCAGCTATTTATGTGTTGCAGTTGTTGTTGTGTAGCAGGCCCAGGCTGGGTTCGAACCCACCAGCCTTGGTGTATGTGGCCAGCACCCTAACCACTGTGCCATGAGCGCCAAGCCATCTATAGGTGATATTTTGGTATTCTGGCTGCAGGCACTCAGAAATTTACTTAACACAATAGTTTCTTGTCAGAGAATATCAAGCAAAATAAATATGAAGTGCACTCATACTTGTATTAAATCGAAATAATTTGGTTTACATGTGCCAAGTAAGAGGCTGAAGAGATAGTACCATCTAGAATTCTTCAGTCCTTTTTCATATGAACCAATTCCACATTTCTAAGCACTTTCTTGTCTAGACTTTATTGTGTATTGAGGATGTGTTTCTATGCTATCACTTTTTCCTAACAGCATTTTGAGTGAAAAATACCACAAGCCCCCAAAAGGTTGAAAATTTGTTGAAGAAAATGATGCAAAGAGTAATAATAGCCTAAAAAACATTCCCTATGTCACGTTTAATACACAAATTATTGACTTTTAAAATGTTATTCACGATTTATAAAAATTTGTTTTACCATTCACTGTATGTTTTACTACCTATGAAAATCACTTACATATCATGGGTCTGATACAATTCATTATAATTTTTTCCACAAAAATGAATGGAAATCTTTTCTTCATTTAAGCATCTTTGTTACAGTGATTTTTTTTCTGGAAAAAAAAAAAATAGATCTGGAACACAGATGAATGGATTCATGTAGAATGAAGGCAGTTGTTTTCACAGCAACCAAGGACCATGAAGGACATAAAGGCTGCAGATTCGGAGCAGCAGATCAGGAAGAAGAGAGTGTGATGGCTCCATTTTTGTGTCAGATTGGCTAGGCTGAGGTGCCAATCTGACACATGACTAGAAACACTGCCGACTCAATGCTGTAACAGCAGAAGACTGGCTCTGTGAGGACTGTGTCTCTGGAGTTACACGTGTACATGGTGACATAGCATCTGCATGAATATATAAGACTAGATTTCTTGGTGACACATTCTGCTGTGTAGAATTGTTGGTAAGAATACTGTACATATGAGAAAATAATACATTTTCATTTTTTTATCCATGTTCTATAATTCAAATAAGAATGCATTTTAAAATGCAATTTTAAAATTCCTAAAATTCAAATATCCAAGTACCTACCTCTATATTCAACAATGTTATTTTTGCCATATTTTCATCAGATCATTTGTTTTCAGAATAAGAATGACAACTATCGTTGAAGCTTCAGGATTGCTCCATTTCTCCTCAGAAATCACCAGCATCCCTAACTGCCCTCCATGTTTTTGGAATTTGTCATCAAGGTATATTACATATAAGCCCTGTTTATATTAACTTGACATGGCAGTTTCTGGTGAAAGAATGTTATGTGCAATACACAGGGTATTGTTTTGAATGAGTTTATATAAAGGTCATCTCACTGAGGATAGTCAACAGTTTGCTTTTTCACTCTACTCTTTGGGTTTGAGTTTTACCCCCACTAATATATGCAACTAGAATATTAGATTTTGTATTAATATTATAGTTTTTAAGTTAAAGTTAGAATCACTAATTTATTTTACTTGAAAAAAAATCTTGGGGTAAGGGAGGGGAGGGAGGGGGGAGGTGGGTGGAGGGAGGGTGATTGGTGGGATTACACCTGCGGGGCATCTTACAAGGGTACATGTGAAACTTAGTAAATGTAGAATATAAATGTCTTAGCACAATAACTAAGAAAATGCCAGGAAGGCTATGTTAACCAGTGTGATGAAAATATGTCAAACGGTCCAGAAAACCAGTGTATGGTGCCCCATGATTGCATTAATGTACACAGCTATGATTTAATTAAAAAAAAAAAAAAGAAAGAAAAAAGAAAAAAAATCTTTTTGCAGGAAGGGAAATCTTAAATTTCACATTCCTATTTAAATGGACAGTATTCATATACTGTGTTAATTAAAACAAGAACAAGATGACTAACATAGTTATTTTCTTAAAACACACACATACACATTCTCTATTACAAATATCTTAACAAATATAGTTACCTAAGACAAACATCCATTGTCTCCAGTTTATAAGTCACTAGTCTCAGGACAATTACTACTGAACAAACTTTTCCGTAAGATAGAAAAGTGCTTTGCTCTCTTAAGTAAACAGTCTCAGACAGAGATAATTTCATGATAATAAAGACAAAAGAAACATAGATAAATTTTAAAATCATGGTAACTGGAATGTAAATATTCTCTAATCTCCAATATTATCTTTCTATTCTAAACAAAGAATAATGGCTAATCCAGTGTACAGAATTCTCAAGAGCACAATGCTAATAAATTCATGTTCCTCATTAAGTACTACACATCAGCACAACATGTGGCTTACAGTTTCAACAATAATTTTAACTGAGGCTGATTCTAAGTATTTGGGGTAAATAATATTAAAGATTCTAAAGCAGAATCTACATCTGCAAAGAGCCAGCGCATTTTAATTCTTTATAGTATTCCAGTCTAGGAAGATCCTATTTTTTTTTTTTTTTGACAGAGTCTCACTCTGTCACCCTGGTAGAGTACTGTGACATCATAGTTCACAGCAACTTCAAGCTCCTGGACTCAAGGAATCCTCCCACCTCAGCCTTCTGAGTAGCTGAGACTACAGATGCCCGCCACAATGCCTGGCTAATTTTTCTATTTTTAGTAGAGAAGAGGGTCTCACTCTGTTCAGGCTGGTTTCAAACTCCTAATCTCAAGGAATCCACTTGCTTGGCCTCCCAGAGAGCTAGAATTACAGGTATGAGCCAACGCACCAGGCTGATCCTGTATTTTTATCTACTTCCTGGTGATAGGATCAGTTTATTTTCAGTTTTTTATTAACTCAAGGAAAACTGCAAGACCATTTTTGCACATGCCTCTGTAACTTAATTGTTTGTACTTTAATCGTGTGTGCCTCGTGTGTACACACGTGCAAGAGTCTCTCTAGGTTCCTCATAAGCAGAACTGTTGAGTTACTGAATGAAGAGAAAGTGCTTCTTTACTTTGATACAATACAAAGATCATATCTTTACCAAAGATTGTCAAGTTGTTATTTTGCAGGAGCTGTGTCAATGTATTCTCTCACCACTCTCGTGGGAGATTTCTGTCTTGTTTCTCCACATGCCAGCTCACACATGAAATCATCAGGCTTGTACGTTTTCACCAATCTGTCAGTCACAAATCTACGTCTTAATTGTATTTCCCTGGTTACTACTGAGACTAAACATGAGTATGCTTTTTTTAATTTTGTGAACTGCTTGATCGCAACATCTTTTTTAAATTTCCTCAAGGTTGTGTCTTTTCCTTCAAGGTTTGTAGGAATTCGTGATATACTCTGGATGTGCCCTCTTTCTCACTTTTTGTATGTTGCAAAGACCACCTTCCAGCGTGTGGATTTAGTTCTACCACGTTAATTTGTGTTCTCCATTCTCCTTATTCTTCCCACTCTCTATGTTTATCTCTTTCTTGCCTCCTGTTTTACTTAAAACATGTATATATATATTCTTTTTTTCTCCTCTGGTGTCTTGAAGCTACACATATTAATGGTTTCTATTCTTTTATTAGTCACACTTCTGGGATGTACATAATTATTTAAATTTGTCTAATAAACTCTGGAGAAGTGATTCTCAAAGCATAGACCCCAAAAAGACATTATTAGCATGAACTAGGAATTGTTAGAAATGCAGGTGCTCGGGCCCCACTCCACACATAATGAATCAGAAATCCTGAGAGCGGGGTCCAAAACATGTGTTCCACTTGATTCAGCCAAAGTCAGAGAAACACTGGTCAAGAGTTACTTAACTTCTCTATTCACCTCCTAAACCAAAGTCTTCTTTTCCTACTCAACCCAAAGTCCTTTATCCCCATTCCATCTTCTTTTTTGGTATTCTTACCTAGAATTTTGATGTGTGCATGTGTGTAATATCAATGGTTGATTAAATATATAAACATTTTAAGAACATTCATTTTTCTTGGGTTTTGGGGGGGTTGTTATTTGCATTTTGATCCTTGGATATCTGTTAATAGTTATTTCATCAATGATGTTAAGTGGTAAATTTTCCTAATGCATGTTTGAAACTATCTTTATATTGGCCTTTTTTTAAATTTCAGATTAATATGAGGGTACATACGATTAAGTTACAATGTTTGTGTTTGTAAGGTAAAGTCTGAGTAGCAACTGTGCCCTTTACCCAGGCGAAATATGCCCAAGAACTCTGTTCTGTTTTTTTGTTTTGTTGTGTTGTGTGTTTTGAGACCAAATCTTACTCTGTCACCGTGGGTAGGGTAGAGTGCCTTGGCATCATCATAGCTCACAGCAACCTGGATTCAAGTGATTCTCCGGCCTCAACCTCCCCAGTAGCTGGGACTACAGGTGCCAGCACAATAATTCCCAGCTGGGTTTTTGTCTTTTTCTATAGTAAAGGTGGGGTTGGGAACATTCTGTTCTTAACAGAATCTTCTCTCAAGAGAAACTATTTCACCAGTTTGGAAGTTTCTAGTGACATATCCCCAAGCTCAGAAAGTTTTTCCCTCACTGTGCCTAGTCTAGTCATAAGCCCATCAAGACATTCTTCATTTCTTTTACAATATTCTCCATCTCTAATACTTTTTTTGATCCTTAGAATAACCATCTCTCTGCTTACATTACCCATCTGTCTTCGCATGTTTTCTACTTTTTTTTTTTTTTTTTTTGAGACAGAGTTTCACTTTGTCACCTTCAGTAGAGTGCCATGGTATTATAGCTCACAGTAACCTCAGACCCTTGGGCTCAAGTGATTCTCTTGAGACAGGCGCCCACCACACCTGGTAATTTTTAGAGACAGGGTCTCACTCTTGCTCAGGCTGATCTTGAATTCCTGAGCTCAGGCAATGCACCTGCCTCAGCCTCCCAGAGTGCTAGGATAACAGGTGTGAGCCAACACACCTGGCCTTCCACTTGGTTTTATTAAAATCTTTAACATATTTGGATATATCAGTAAAATCTTTCAAATCTGAAGAGTAAAGAAAAAAAAAAAAAGAATGAAAAGAAAAGGAAAAGAATATTCAAGAACTATGAAACAGCTACAAAAGAAGTAATACACATGTAATGAGAATACCAGAGGCAGAAGCAAAGTTGCAAACGTAACCAATTAAACCTCATCTTCTAAGCAATTCCCTTAGAAGATAAAATAATTACCCTCACTGTAATTCTTCATGAAATTTTCTTATAACCCACACAAGAAAAGCATCCTCAAAGTCATCCTTCCCATGCAGCAATGTAGACCCCATATAGGCCATCATCGTAAACTACTTTGAGTAAGGTCTAAACAACTGGTTGACAAATTCTTGGCATACATGCCATGTTTGACCTAGGTAAGTAATTTCTATATTCTTTTCCACTGTACCTTGGCAATAGCTTTTCAATAGATGGTCACTTTCTATGCACTAAACAGTCACTTTCAATTCTCTGCGGTTAGAGTTCAAAATAAATTCTGTTTATCAACATTTTCTAAGGGGTCTTTGTGGCAACTTCCTTCTACAAGGCATGTGAAGGGGGGATAAAAGAATAATAGAGTCAAAAGCATTTAAAAACACTGGTTAAAAATTATATAAAACTTTTTAAACTCTCAGACTTTATAATACACATTTTAAATCTCTTTTCTAAACTTCCTAAACCAGTTTATACAGCAAGAATTACCTGGAACATACTTTAAGAAATATTATTTTATTTATTTATTTATTGAGACAGAGTCTCACCGTGTAGCACTGGGGTTGAATGCCATGGCATCCTCATAGCTCACAGCAACTTTTTTTTTTTTGAGACAGAGCCTCAAGCTGTCACCCTGGGTAGAGTGCCGTGACATTACAGCTCACAGAAACCTTCAACTCCTGGGCTCAAGTGATTCTCCTGCCTCCGCCTCCCAAATAGCTGGGACTATAGGCACCCACCACAACACCTGGCTATTTTTTTTTTTTTTTTTTTTTTTTTGCAGCTGTCATTGTTGTTTGGCGGGTCTGGGCTGGATTCGAATCCACCAGCTCAGGTATATGTGGCTGGTGCCTTAGCCGTTTTGAGCCACAGGCGCCGAGCCAGCTCACAGCAATTTTAAACTCTTGAGCTGAAGAGATTTCATGATTCAGATTCCTGAGTAGCAGGCACTATAGGAGCTTGCCACAACACCTAGCTAATTTCTTTTTTCTTTCTTTGCTTTTTTTTTTTTTTTAGTAGAGATAGGGTCTTGCTCTTGCTCAGGCTGGTCTTGAACTCCTGAGCTCAAGCAATCTACCTGCCTCAGCCTCCCAGAGTACTAGGACCGTACCCAGCCTAAGAAGTATTATTTTAGAAATATTCGTGGATAAGGCTAGGCATGGTGGCTCACTCTGGGAGGCCTAGGTGGATGGATAGCCTGAGCTCACAGGTTTGAGACCAGCCTAAGCCACAGCAAGACCTCTTCTCTAAAAATAGCTGGGTGTCGTGGTGGGCACCTACAGTCCCAGCTACTTGGGAGGCTGAGGCAAGAGAATCAGTTAAGCCCAAGACTTTGAAGTTGCTGTGAGCTGTGACATTGCAGCACTCTACCAAGGGCAAAAAAATGAGACTCTGTCTCAAAAAAAAAAAAAAAAGGAAGAAGAAAAGAAAAGAAAAAAGAAATATTCATGGATATATCATTTACAGGAAAGTAGAGAAGTTTGAGGGAGCATGCCTAATGTTTTTAGATTAATGTTGTACAACATGGGTCTGCAAATTTTCTCCATCAAGGCCAGATGATAAATATTTAGGGTTTGGAAAGCCATAAAGTCTCTCTCACAACTACTCATTTGTGCTGTTGTCGCACAAAAGTAGCCATGATCAGTGCTGCATGGCTACATTTTTGTAAAACTTTGTTTATAGAGAGAGGCCTGTGGGCTGTAGTTTGCTGACCCCTGTTATAAAGAATGATGATGATGCTTTGCCATAAAACATTTCCATTCACCAAATGCTAATGGAGTAGCTACTAAGTATCTTTTGGTACTGTATATATTATGGAATGCAGGAATACAGTGGTCTCCTTGTACAATAGTATCCTTAGGCAATACCTTCCAAGGCCCCCAAAGGATGCCTGAAACTGTGGCTATTACTGAACCCTAGATATACTATTTTTTTCATCTGACAACTAAGATGGCTACTAAGTGACTATGTAGCCTGGAGACACTGGACAAAGGGATGATTCACAGCCCTGCAGTTTACAGTAGGACTAGTGTTTCTATGAGAATCTAATGCCACCACTGACGACAGGAGGTGGGACTCAGCTGATGATGCAAATGATATGGGGTGTGGCTACAAAGTGAGACGAGCTTCACTTGCTTGACTGCCACCACTTACTTCCTGCTGTGTGGCCCTGGGTCCCAACAGGCCACAGAATGGCACCAGTCTGCAGCCTGGGGCTTGGGGACCACAGCTCCACAGGATGGAGCAGGTTCATGTGAGATTTCATCATTTTACTCAAAATGTCATGCAATTTAAAACTTCTGAATTGTTCCCTTCTGAAATTTTCCATTTAATATTTTTGAGCCAACAATGACCACAGGTAACTGAAACCTCAGAAAGCAAAAGTAAGATAAACTACTATAAGATGAATCAATGAGGGGAAGAGGCCATGGTGTTTAAAACACACACACCATGCAAAGTACATTTACTCTCGGTGTTTCACTTGAATTTCTGTAAAATTTCTATATTTTGTATCATCGTTCCACAGGGGAGGAAATTGAGGCTCAAACTTGTTTTGGTGGCTGTACCAAAGATGGTCTCTAAGAACGGAGACTGTACGGACATGCTTCCACGTGGCATTGCTAAGCCACTATTGCTCTGTGTATCACATTGAAATTGCCCAATGTATGGTATGAGTCCTACAAATATAAAACCACAATGAAAACCTCAGGAAAAATTAACTGATTCGCTGTAGCTAATCCAATTCTGCAGTGAATGTGTTCCAGGATGGGACAGATCCTTGAATTGTTCAAAGAGACCGATTATATCTTTTTCCACATCCAGTTCACTGGTGCTCTCACTGGATTTAAAACCTGGCTGATAGTAAGGAAAGATAGAGACACTCTGATTTTTTTCAATGCTTTGTTTTGAAACCCCAACTGAACAGCTTTATTTAAATCTGGCTGCCCTTTATCCTGCAAAATTTTCCAAACAAAGGCTTCACAGCTTGGGGTTTTTCCAGGTCATGTTGATTCCTGTAAATCAAGCTAACCCAGGCATACTTGGGCTTTGTTCAAATCGCTACCAGCCCCCAGTTAGTGCCTGTTTCCCAGGTCAGCTGTTTAGACTGCAGCATTCTGGTATCTGCTACCCATGGACAGGCTATAGTCTTCCCTAGGAAAACAGAACCCCAAGAAGACTTTTAGCACATGACAACCACGAAAGCAGAGAAGAGGAAGTGATTTAATGGAAGAGAAATTGATGCCCTTGTTTACTTTCTTAAGCTCTGTCCCATCGCCCTTTCTAATTGTTAGTTAGCACTAGGAGTTAGCCTGCTTCTGACAAAAGAAGCCATTGAAACCCCCTACAGCCCAGTATATGAAGCTGCTGATGTAAAACAATTAGCTTCTGGCCAGACACAGGGCTTCAAATTAAAAAAAAAAAAGGGCTGCATTCCTTGGAATTTCTTGGGTTTGGCTGCCCTGCTGGCCACAGACCCAACCACGGGAATGTTTATTAGAGCAAATGCTGCTCTCTGCCTAAGCCATTTGTTTCTTTTCCTAGAATTCCTATGGAAATTTTCTTATGAAACAGATTTGAGAGCCAGTATGAACAAAGAGCCTCCTTTTAAACAATTGTCTTCTACTCCCCCACTCCCAACTATCTCAGAATGAAAGCAAAAAAGTTTTCTGATTGCACAAGCAAAAGTTGGGTCTCACAAGGGCTTATAAGATCTGGGGAAAGTGGGAGCCCTTCTTCAGTTGGCTCAAATGTCTCATCTAAGTGAAAGCAAATTCCTGGGATTCCCCTTCAGCTGGCATCACGGAGCAGGGCCAGTCAGCACTCGAACAAAAGCACTGTTACAACATCCCCCAACAAGGGATTGTCACCACTTATGAACATTTGCAGATTTAATTCACCCCTGAGCTCTGAATAATGGGGAATCCAGACATTTGTTATTTCTACATAACACACTGACCTTGACCCAACAAGGGACAAAAACAAAGCAAAGCAGAAAGAAATGACAAGAGATAGGTGTGACTGATAGAAGGCAGAATATGGAGACAGGCGAGGGTTCGTTCTCAGGAACATGTTAACATCTAGTAAAGAACACCTGGCTGGCATTTAAAACCATGTCTTCTTCGAAGCATGATGTTTGACCTCATAAAAACTCCAGTTTGGTGGCTTAACCTGGGTTTGTTTCTTTCCGTCCACATCAAAGAATACCATGGTGAAGCTCAGCTCATTGGTCATGTGTGACTCACATGAAGTAGTCCTTCCATCTGGAAGCCCAGTATTCTGCAATTCAGTGTTTTCTGAGATCCTTTGGCCTACAATTTCTATGAATGATTTTGAACTTTAGAATTTCAGAAAGTGGTATTTTTTCCTTTTCCTAAGAAGTAAGGAAAAGAACTTATAAAAATTAATGCAGGCCCAGTTTCACCTAGGAACAAAACATACCTCCCCTTTGGGGATGCATACACCATTTTGAGTTATTTGAGGGCAAAATACACACGCTGTTATTTTTTCTCCTTCCCGGAGCACTTCACACTTGGGCATCTCACATGTCCTTCAGGGGATAACAAAGAATGTCAGTTAAAACTCAAATCACACTGGCACAGTGGCTCACGCCTGTAATCCCAGCACTCTGGGAGGCTAAGGTAGGTGGATTTCTTGAGCAATTGGAGACCAGCCTGAGCCAGAGCAAGACCCCATCTCTAAAAATAGCCAGGTGTTGTGGTGGGCGCCAGTAGTCCCAGTTACTCTGGAGGCTGAGGCAAGAGAATCACTTGACCCAAGAGTTTGCGGTTGCTGTGAGCTCTGACACCACAGCACTCTAATGAGGGTAACGAAGTGAGACTTTGTCTTAAAAATAAATAAATAAAATGACTCAAATCAATTCTATTACAGTATCTGCTAGAAACACCAATTAGAAGTTAGGTAATATTAGGTTGTTTCAAACGTTTTGTTCATTTTAATGTCATGTGTTTTTGTAGCTCCATATCTCAATAAATATTTATTCTACTGTGTCGTGGTATATACTGATGGATGGAGAATTTTGTACTCTATACATTGATGCTTTTCATTTTTTTCTACTTTTAATTTTTTTATTCTTTTCAGCCTATTACTATATGATGTCATTAAGTGATTTTCGGCCAATTTTTCTCTACGAATTCAAATTGAACCAAAGCGCTGCCAAAACAGCCCGAAAAATTAACCAGGCATTTGGCAATGATAGTGTTA
>CAUYPK010168281.1:0-65307 GCA_963574355.1 Loris lydekkerianus | reverse complement strand
ATTTTCTTAGTTATTATGTTAAGACATTTATATTCTACATTTAGTAAGTTTCACATGTAGATTTGTTCTTTATCCTGCTTTGGAATTATCCTTTTACTCCTAGTTTACTAAGAGGACTTTAACAAAAAATGTACATTGGATTTTATCAAATGTCTTTTGGGCATCTATCTAATGATCATATGATTTTTCTTCTTAAATCTATTCATGAGATCAATTGCACTAATCGGTATTCTGGTGCCGACACTCTTCAAATTCCTGAAACAAACTTCACTTTGTCATTTATGTTATTATTTTTATTACTCTTCTGCTGGAGTCTATGTGTAATATTTTGGTTTTGTTCCCATTATTGTTGGTATATGAGAGTACAGATTACTCCCGAAAGCTTTTTGAAAAGCTGAGCTGAGAAGGAAGGAGAGAGGGCTGAAGCTGTCTAGAGACTCCAAGTGGAGGAAGCGTTCACTGTGAGTGTATTCATAGGCTGTGGGGAGGAAGCCAGGAGGGAGGAAGAGCGTGGAGAAGAGAGAATGAGGGCAACAAGGTGCCAGGGGAAAGAAGAGGCAGTGGGGCTGGCACACAAGTGGCCAGGTGGCATGAGAGCAGAACAGACCACTCCCAAAAGGAAGGAGGATGAAGGGTGGGCAAGACTGGCCAAATCAGCTGAGCACAGGAGGACATGGGGCAGGGAACAGTTAGTGGCCTTGGTGGGTAACAGGCCATGGATGCAAGATTGTCAGAGGGGCTAGTGGGTGAAGACCAGACACCAGTCATGAAAGTTGAAAATAGTTGAAAACATGGCTTGGCACCCATAGCTCAGTAAGTAGGGTGGTGGCACATACACCGAGGCTGGCAGGTTCGAGCCCAGCCTGGGCAAGCTAAACAACAATGACAACTACAACAACAACAACAACAACAAAAAAAAAAAAAACCCGGGCCTTGTGGTGGGCACTTGTAGTCCCAGCTACTTGGGAGGCTGAGGCAAGAGAGTCGCTTACGCCCAAGAATTTGAGGTTGCTGTGAGCTGTGACACCACAGCACTCTACCGAGGGCAACATAGTGATATTCTGTCTCAAAAAAAAGAAAAAGAAAAGAAGAAAGAAAAGAAAATAGTTGAAAACAGAGAAATGAGGATGACTCAAAAGATCATCTTGGGGTATAGAGGCCCCATGGAAGTTAAAGACCATGAATTTTTGTCATTCATTCTAGTGGTGTGGTGGGAGCCCGGCCGACCTGGGCTGGGGTTTTGATGGCTGAGTGTGGAAAGCACAGAGGAGGCACCGGTCTCATCTCGGCAAGGGACAGGCCTCCTGTGAGAGGCTATCATAGCCTGTCTTTGTTTTCTATTTCTACCTTGTGGCAAAATTTTCCATTTCTTCCCTGTCATAAAACAAACAGGATGCACCATGGCTTAAGCTAGATCACTTATGTAACGGATTTCATGCTCTGCCACGTTCCTGACAGTTACAAAAAGGCTGCACCGTGGGGACATCATGTTGGGACAATGGGATGAATGTTCTAATGTGGGGGCACATTGTGGTGGGGGGCCCTGAGCCCCTGCCTTCACTTTGGGCACTTAGGGCATTGATGGGAGACTGGCTCTGGTGGCCAGCAGTGCAGCTCAGCCCAGACACCTCCATCCTCCTTCCTTGGCTAGGGCTGGGGTAGCTTAGAAGTGTCCAACCCTGAATGTGCCCAGGCTCCTGGGGAACACCAGGACAGCTCACCTTTCCAGGCCCAAGAGGATGTATCTCTGCTTCCTGACTGCCCCTCACAGATGCCAGGAGGGTGCAGTGAGTGTGGGATTTGGTTTCCTGGAGGCTGGGTTCAAACCATGATTGTACCATTGCCAGCTGTGTGACCTTGGGCAAATGGCCATCTCTGAGTTTCAATTTTCTCTCTGAAAAAAGGGGTTGACAATATTTAGATTACATTTCCCCTGCTAGTTGCTTTCCTGATGAAACCAGAGTCTGTGTGTCACTGCTCAGATTCCTGGAGGGTGGGTGTGGCATGGGGGGGGCCTTACTTGGGACAGCTCTCAGGACTGACACCTGCAGAGGGGACCTAGGAGGCGGCATTGGGTAGGAGAAGGTACTGGGCTGCCTGCGCAGGCCCATTGAAGACCTCCCCAACCCCCAGGGAGCCTTGACCCCCCGGCAGCCATGCAGAGGTCTCCAGAGTCAGTCATGCAAGTGGTTTGCCCCTGGAAGGACACCTCACTCTGGGTGAGGTGATTCTTGTAGTCAAGGACATTTCCTGAAGAGGGACGAGAGATGGAGGACTGTGGCACACCCAGCAGCTGGGGAACAAGCCCTCAGGTCGGGCTCATTGTAAAGGGGGATCCAGTCTGTGCGTCACAGCAGGGCTCTCATGCATTTGTCAGATGACACTGTTGTCAATGCAGCTTTAAGCAGACAAGCAGGGGCCTGGCTCTGGATGGACTGCCAACACTCCACCTTCAGAGCCAGGCCTAGGGTCAGCCCCTGCATGGATTAACTGGGTTGGGAGGGGTTAACTTCCTGCTCCTCCAACAGGTCATGTCATGGAAGACCTCGCTAGACCTCTAGAATCCTCTAGAATCCCTTCCCCCTCTGCCACCTCCTCCAATTCTGTAACCACCACACCAGTCCTAACCTAAAAGATTTGGCATGGGCATGAGGATCTAAACTCTGCCCTGTGAGCCTCAGTCTCCTAACCTGTGAAATGGGAATGGTTATACCAATGTGAAAGCTTCGTGTTGAAGATGGATTCAGTGAGGCCTTTCCCCTTCCTCCAGCCCTGACTGTGGGATTCATCTTCCTGAAGCTGCTCTCTTGAGGTGGGGTGGGCAGCTTGTGTCCCTTCTTGGAGTCCACTCAATTTGGCTCTCTGACCACCTCCACCTTTACCATGTAGCATCCTTCACACTCCTAAACTGACCCCTGGGTTACCAGCCCACCCCTAGTCTCTGGCCCCTAAATCCCCTGTCCCAGGGCACAGTGGGCTCTCCCAGCCCCCCTGCTCTCAGTTCCTCAGATCCAATAATCCAACTCAGAGGCTCTGCCCCCTCCAGCCTGGGGTCTACCTCTGGGCCAGACTCTTCCCCCTGCTCCCATACTAGGCTTTCTTTCTATTTTGACTTCTTTAAATGCAAATTTAACATTTCCTCCTTGTCCCTAAATTAGCTCCTCCTTCTGGTTTCTTTTTGTGAGAATGGCTCTGTCCTCCTGGATTTGCTGGGATGCCTTCCTGCCCACATGCCCCTGGCCCAGACATGCCCCACTCCCTCCTGCCCCATTTGTTTCTGTGCTTCCTTACTGTTACACAGCGTTACCTAAAAATAACTCGGCTATTTTTTTTTTTTTTTTCTCAGAATGAATAGTACAAACTCATGGTAAAAAAATTTGGAAAATAGAGATACAGACAAAGAAAAAAATAGAAAGCACCCACAATTTCACCAAGCAGAGATAATCACTGTTAAATTTAGGAAGATAGCCCTTCTATCTTTTAAAAAGTGTATATGTGTATATATATATATACACACACACACACACACATATATATATATATACACACACACACATATATATACTGAGTATAAATAAATCTTTTGATTCTTTCAACTTAAAACTATTCAAATCCTTTGTAACCTGATTTTTTTAAATCTATGAAAGGAACATTTCCATCTAGTTAAATATTTTATTGTATCTATATTTTTTATTTAAAAAAATAAGCAATTTATGCATTGTATAAAACTTCAAAACATGTCACAAGGAGAAAAGGAACTTGGAAGGTTTGAAATACCAGAAATTAAAAACTGTTTTAATGCTACAGTAATTAAGATAGTGTGTCATGGTATATGAACAGATAAATGGATAAAGGGGTACATAAAATGGAAGGTTGATTTATGACAGATGGGCACTGCAGATACATTGCGATTGGTTGGACTATTTGATAAACAGAGTGGGGACAATTGATTATCTATATAGAAAAGAAAATGAAACTGTTCCCATACATCACACCCTTCACAAAACTCAATTTCATGTATATTCAATACTGTAATTTAAAAGGCAAAATCATGCACTTTTGGAAGATAAACAGAGATTACCTTTATGATCTTGGGTAGGGAAGGATTTTCTAAACAAATAAAAAAAAGGTACAAACAATAAAGAAGAAAGTAGGTAAATCAAACAACATTAAAATTAAGGACCTCTTTCATCCAATGAATCATAAATAAAAAGAGTACAAAATGGAAAGTCATAAATGGGAAGAAAATATCAGTAGCACATTAAACCAGCAAAGGCCAAGAGCAGGTAATACAGGGTGGCCATAAAGTTCATGAGCAATTTAAAATAGTTTACAAATCAATAATAAGAAATGAACAATGGGAAAAAGACATGAAAGAGATTTTACTTATGGTTCAGTATATGTTTATAGAAGCCTACTAGGTACTGAGCAGTGTTTTGCATCCTAGGATGTGCTGATAAATAAGTTTGATGAACATCTCTGCCCTCAAGGAGCTTGCGTTCTAGCAGGGGAACAGACAAAACACAATAGACATAGGAATAAGCAAATTAGAAAGTATATTAGAAGGTTGCAGTGCACTAACAAAAACAGAGACAACTAGCCCAGTAAAAGGAAAGAAGGCGATTTGCAAGATTAAATAAAGGGCTCAGCATAGGCCTTTGAGAAGGTGAATTGAGAAAGTGAGATTTGTGCAAAGACTTAAAAGCAGGGAGGAGTAACCCAGAGATATCTGGGGGAACAGCACTTCAGGCAGAGGGAACAGCATGAGCAAAGGCCTTAGCGTATGCATCTGATGAGTTTGAGGAACAGCAAGGTAGCCAGTGTGGCTGGGGGAGAGTGATGAGGGAGAGAGCACAGGAGAGGAAGTTGGGAGAACGTGGGTGGGCAGAGCACAGCCTTCTAAGGTGATCTTAAGGACTTTGGTGTGACTTAGAGTGAAATGGCGAGCCTTTGCTGCAAACATGAGGCTGGCTGGGGATGCAGGCCACAAGGCAGAGCTGAGGAAAGCCCCATCCTCCTGATCTGGGTGGGGCTTCCCCCCCTCCCCGTTTGCTCACTCCAGGAGGGACTGCAGTTTCCAGAAAGCAGAGATAATACAGTCTGAGTTCTCCAACTTTGTTTTCCTTTTTCAAAATTATTTGGATATTGTAAGGTCTTTGCATTTTTTGTACAGATTTTATATTTTTGAAACTTTTTAGCTTCATTGAGGTGTTCTCTATGTACAATAAAATTCACTCATTTTAGGTATACAGTTTGATGAATTTTGATAGCTGCATCCTGTGATGTAATCTTCACCACAATCCTGATATAGAGCTGCTCCTCTCCTTAAACAGTTTCTTCACGTCCCTTTGCTGTCGACACCACCCTGTCCCAGACAAATCTGCTTTTGTCACTACGGGTTCATGTTTTAAAATTTTTTCACATCAATTGAATCGTGGTATATAGTATTTTATGTCTGGTATCTTTTACATTGGGATTCTTCCCTGCTCCCTCATCCTTTGTGCTATTGTTATCATATATTTCACTGAGTATACAGGCTCAACAATATGATGTTATTAGTTTTGACAGTAATTTTTAAAATAATTGAGAGGGAAAAAAAGCACAGTCTTTATATTTACCCATGTATTTACTTTCTGGTATTCTTACCTCTTCCTTTGGGTCACAGTTTTCATATGTCGCCCTTTCCATTTGGCTTGAAGAACTTCCTTTGTCATTTTTTGTATGCATATCTTCTGGCAATGAATCCTCTCAGCTTTCACTTTGAAACTATATTCCCTTATTTTTTCAAAAAAAATGTTTGAAAAATATTTTTTCTGGATGTAGAATTCTGGACTGATGGGATTTTTGTTTGTTTTCTTGTAGCACTTTAAAACAATTTTTTTAGAGATAATGGCTTGCTCTGTTGTCCAGGTTGAAGTGCTCACTGTAACCTTGAACTCTTGGGCTCAAGGGATCCTCCAGCCTTAGCCTCCCAAGCCTCCTTAGCTACACGCATGCACCATTATTCCTGGCTAAGCTTTTTTATTTACAGATGGAGTTTTGCTATATTGCCCAGTCTTGTCTCAATCTCCTGGCCTCAAGTGATCCTCCAGCCTCAGCCTCCCAATATGCTGGATAATAGGTGTGAGCCACTTCTCCCACCCTGGATCATTTGTAGTTTCCATTTTTCTGCTAAAACTCCTACATTTGTTCACTCATTTTATATGTATACATACTTTTTTTTTTCCTTTTAAATTCCTGAACATAGCCAGGCATGGTGGTACATGCCTGTAATCCTAGCACTCTGGAAGGCTGAGGTGGGTGGATTTCTTGAGCTCACGAGTTCAAAACCAACCTGAGCAAAATCGAGACCTTGTCTCTACTAAAAATAGAAAAAAATGAGACAAGATGATCACTTGAGCCCAAAAGAGTTGGGGGTTGCTTAAGCTATGATGCTACCACTCTACCCAGGGTGACAGCTTGAGACTTTGCCTCAAAAAAAAAAAAAAAAAAAAAAAAAAAAAAATTCCTGAACATAATTTATAACAGCTCTTTAAAAGTCCTTATCTACTAATTCTCACATCCATTACTTGAGGGCCTGCTTCTGTTAAATAGTTAGTTAGAAACAGCTCTCCTGGGGAAGGAGGACAAGGGCTGAGCTCCCAGGCTACCATCTTGGTTCCATCCACCTTAATTTTGTCCCAAGTGATTGCTTACACCTGAGGAGGAGGAGTTACCCTACCTATCCATTAATCAGACTTAGTGTCCCAGCTGCAAAAGGATACAGTAGACTAGCCTAACAAAGGGGACAATAGAGTCTTGAAGGTGACCTGAAACAGCCGAAAGGCTAATTATCATATGATGTGCTCCAACACCCCCATGAGTTCTCAAAAGGGCTCATGGGAGGTCTGCGTGTGTAGTAAGACTCTGGTTCTAAGGTGACCTCTGCCCCATGAGGTAGGTCTGACATAGGCTATATAACAGGGAACTCCTGGTCATGTTCAAGGCCTCTTTGCCTCTTTACCTACTTGTCCTGGCAATGAAGGCCCTTTTGCTGTCTAAGGTGAACATATCTTACTCCGTAAGCCTTATCTTGCTCTTACGTTTCTCTTCCTCAGTAAACTTTGTTCCATGAATGCCTTACTTTGTGATGTCATTTTTCGACCAAGAGCGATCCAAGAACCAAGGACCCAGGCAGCTGCATGAAATCCTGACGTTTTAGGAGACAGGCACCTGTCTTGAGACCAAACACTTCTCTTGGCTTACCACAAGCAATGGTAGGTTTACTTTTCTTGATCATGAGTTATATTTTCCTGCTTCTCATGTCAAAAAGTTTTTATTGTATGCTGGACATTATGGATGATAGTTTATTTTCTTCCTTTACAAGATGTTGGGTTTGGCCAGGTGCAGTTGCTCATGCCTGTAATCCAAGCACTCTGGGAGGCTGAGGCCAGAGGATTGCTTGAGCTCACAAGTTCAGTCTGAGCAAAACTGAGACCTCGTCTCTACTAAAAATAGAAAAACTGAGGCAAGAGGACCACTCGAGCCCAAGAATTGGAGGTTGCTGTGAGCTATGACGCCATGGCACTCTACCCAGGACGACAGCTTGAGACTCTGTCTTAACACAATTAAAAAAAACATTAAAAATAGGTGTTGGGTTTTGTTCTGGTGAACATTAAGTTACAGGTAGACTTTATTTTTTTTTTCTTTGCTGTGTTTTTTTTCCTTGGTTCTAGAGTATGGCACCTACTCTAGGGAGTGGTTGTTACTCCTGACAATGTGGCTTTTCTAGGCTATTTCCTGAATGCTTGAGGTACTTGCTGAGATCTACCTACTCTTCACTGGACTGCAACTTTGTCTCAGACTTGTGCAAACTGTGTTAACCCTGTGCAGCTCTCTCTGGAAGCCATTCTCTGTTGGGCGTTATGAAGTCTTGCCCTGCTCATAGCAACCCAGGCCTCAGCCAGTCACCCACCAGGAGTCCCCCTGGAGACGCCACCTCACAGTTCTTGGGGCTGGAAGTACAAAGTCAACATGTTTCTCTGTGTGTCTGCATTTCCTAGCAGTTCTCAACCTTCCTAATGCCGCGGCCCTTTAATATAGTTTCTGTGGGTCAAGACCCATAGGTTGAGAACTGCTGTCTTAGAAGGACAGACCAGATTGGAGATCACTTGTCTCATTTTAACTTAATCATCTCCTTAAAGGCTTTATCTCCAAATCTAGTCACAGTCTGAGGCACTAAAGTTTCAACATATGAATGGGAGAGAGGAAGAGACAGAACTCAGTCAGTGCCTGCTATCCTGGCCTCAAATTCTAGCCACTCTAGCAGCTCTGCAGTCTGATCTGTGCCACCTAAAAAGCACCCTGGGCAGAAATCTAAGGCAAACATGGGCCTTGCCTCACGTGGTTTCCTTCTCTCAACAGTTCTAGTCTGGCTGCTCGTGGACTACAGCTGGAAACAGTTGCTTCACGTGTTCTGTTTTTTGGGTCAGGAGGGCAAGTCCAGTACTAGTAACTCTAACATGGCTGGTAGAGAAAATCCAACTCCAGCTTTTTGCCTTCTCTGTCCAGATCAGTGATCAAGATTACTCCTAATAGCAATCAAAACTTCCTCACCATATCTGTGAATTCAGATTTTCTTGCCCTTATGCCACAGGTATGCTGTGTGTTGAGCAAAGGGCAGGTACCCACTGGCCTTGCCTACCTACAGTCTCCCTCCCAGTGTGCCTGGGTCTACCATCCTATAGATATTATTATTATTATTATCATTATTATTAGAGACAGAGTCTCATTCTGTCACTCTGGGTAGAGTGCCTTGGCGTCAGCCTAGCTGACAGGAACCTTGAACTCCTGGGCTTAAGCAATCCTTCTGTCTCAGCGTCCCGAGTAGCTGGGGATATAGGTGCTGGTCAAAATGCCTGACTAATTTTTCTATTTTTAGTTGAGACAGGTTTCGCTCTTGCTCAGCCTGGTCTCGAACTCCTGAGCTCAAGCAATCTACCTGCCTCAGCCTCCCAGAGTGCTAGGATGACAGCCAGCTTTATCCTGTAGACTTTAGAGCCACATTAGGTGAAAAACACCTTCACCTTTGCTTTTCTCGCTTCCTTTTTCTTCCTCTGCTTCATTTGTAGCCCTAGGAAGAAAACAGTCAAATTTCCACTGGAGGTAGTTTGATGGGGAGAAAGGCAGAGAGACAGAGGCAGGGATAGAAAGAAGGAGACAAAGACCTAGAGAAGGGAAAGCAAGGTAGGGAGAAGGGGAGAGGAGGCCAAAGAGGGCAGAAGGGGTGGCCATGGCTTTGCTTCAGGGCTTCATGTGGGTCTGTGCTTTAGGCTCCAAAGGTTGTCTGGAAACAACTTTGCAGGACAGAATCACAATTTCCCATCTATTTCATTTCTTCATTTTAGCTTCATTTTTTGAAGAGGGGCCAGGCATAGGGGGCCTGGGTTACAAATAGGAGAGAAGACTGAAGGGAGGTTGTTATGGGTAAGAGGGGGTCAGGGGTAACTTTCTGGAGACTGCCACGTTCTTGTCCAGCAGCTGCTCACTGCCAAGTCAGTTTCCAAATGGAACCACAACCCAGGAAGCTGCATTGTCCACCAGAGGCTTTGTCACCAGTCTGGGGTGAGGTCACTGTGGAGGGCCAGGGACTGGGGAGGGAGTGCTACCTCTATAGCAGCCACCTCCTGGACAGACCCTCACCTCTGGTTTCTCTGTCCTGACTCCTTTCACACAAGCTCCTGTGCTTGCATGTGTTAGAACCAGCTCCCAGCTACTTGGCTGTCCCCTTGCCCAAAGTTCTAAGTTCCCAGACCATCTCTGAGGGCCTCTCCAGGCAGGTCCAACAGCACAACTCTCTGGGCCACTCCTGGGTTGCAATGTGATCAACAGATGTGCCGTTTTATTTATGTTGTTTCTTGCCTTACCCCCAATACTGAGGGTGGTCCTTGCAAACCTAGGCTCCACTTAAATGGGAAAAAGAGTTTTCTCTGCACATGGAAATATCTGACCCTTGGTAAAGGTTGTTTTTCCTTGAGAACCTGAAGAACCCCAGTGCAGGATGACAGCTTTCAGATTTTGAGGCCACTCCTTACCTCACAGTCCAAATTCCCAGATATAGCGAGTTCAGATGGGTGGAGTGAGAGTGGGAGGCAGGGTTTCTATTAGCATCATAAAGAAACCAGGAAACTCTAAAATTATTAATAGAATGAAATTCTATAAACAGCCACATGTCGATTCACACCCCATTCAGGGTATACAATAGTTATTTTTATCTAAATTATTTCCTGAACAAGAATAAGATTCAGATGTTAAATAAAACAACCGTAGCTCTATTTAGTTTCATTTCATGGCTAATGAAACGATGAAGACAATAAGAACTTACAATAGATCTGGAAAATATCATTACTGAGCTGATATAAAGAATATAAATAATGGCCTATAAATTTACAAGGAAGACTTGAATAAGAAATATTTCTGTTTTAACATGAACTAAGGAAAATTAATACTAAATGGAGAAAATTACATGTGACAAACTCATCACCAAGCAGGTGACAAATAAAAAAATATGAAGCTAAAATGAAGAAAGATATATAACAGTTATTCACCAGGTGAAGTCCTAATGTAAATTGCCTACTGTGTATGGGGAGCATACATGGGGAGATGGGATGCCTGTTTGAAGAGCCCCCCACCCAGAGCTCTCCAGGAAGGTAGGGGGTCTAGGGGGTCTCTAGAGGTAGAAGCAGTTGCAGCAGGAGCACAGGGCCCTTAGGGGGGGAGCTCAGAAGCCAATTGCTGCTGGCAAAACCACGTAGGAGAGGCCAAGAACAGTGAGCATCAGCCTTTCTGAGCAGCAAGTAGCCCTGTGACTCTTAGAACAAGACACAAGGCCAAGATCAGCAGTTGTGATGAAGCCTCATGCTGCTCCTCTTCCCTGCTTTGCCGGCAGTGCAAAGGACCCCCAGGCCTGGGCCAAAAATGCCTCACCAGCGCCCTCTTGGTGCTGCCTGAAGTCTAGCACAATGGCTTTCTCTGGCCTGTGACTTTCAGGCACATTTTTGCTCAGACCCCAGCCTCCCTCTGCGTGTTGCTCTTTGCCTCATCCTGTAGCATGACCAGGAAGCAGTGGACAGAGAGCACTCAGCTTAGAGCTTAGGTCAGTGCCCCTGCTTTCCTCTGTCCCCTGGTGGTGAAGGATCAGATCCTGACCAATCTCCCGCCTTCATTGACCTGAATCTTAGAATAGTTGCAGACCGTAGATCCAGAGGTGACCTTCAGCCTCCTGCCTCCAGACCCTCTCTCCCTCCTTCCCCTTCCCCTTTCTTTTCTCCCTCTCTCCCTCTTTCTTTCCTCCCTTCCTCTTTCTTTTCATCTTTCTTTCCTGTTTAATTCTTTCCTTCTTTCATTCCATCAACACTAAGTATGGGTGCTTAATATATAGCAGTTAACAACTTCTGTCCTCATGGATTTACAGTCCACTGGGACACACATTAAACAATCACATAGTAGTGATTATTAGTCTATATATGTATGTGTATGTATGTATATTTATATGTATATATGCAAAAGGAGATTAAGTGCTAGGAAGAGATACAGGGGTGCTATACAACAGACTATTAGGGTGGATTGAATTTGGGTGCCAGGAAGGTCTCTTAGGGGGAGTGATAATTAAGCTCCCTGCCTCAGACCGCGTGGGAGTTTTTCAGGCTGACTGGGAGGGATGGTGTTCTTGGCAGAGGGGACAGCCAGGGCAAGGGCCCTAAGGCAAGCTTGGTCTGTTTAAGAAGCTGGGAAAATGCCAGTGTGGCTAAAGCTCCAGGAGATAGGGAAAGATTGACATAGGAAGAGACTGGGGAGCAGGCGAGTGATGGCAGGCAGTTTAGTTTGAGTGGCAAGGAACCATTTAAGGATTGTTTAAGCAGTGGAGGAATGAACAGAAGCAGATTTGCATTGAAAAGTTGTAGCTATCTCAGGAGGCTGAGGCAGGAGAATCACTTGACCCAGGAATTCGAATTCAGCTTGGGCAACATAGTGAGAAAAAAATTTTTCTTTAAATTATCGTGGCTGTAGACGCAGGGGTCCTCAAACTACAGCCTGCAGGCCACATGAAGCAGTGTGATTGTATTTGTTCCCGTTTTGTTTTTTCACTTCAAAATAAGATATGTGCAGTGTGCATAGGAATTTGTTCATAGTTTTTTTTTTTAAACTGTAGTCTGGCCCTCCAACGCTCTGAGGGACAATGAACTGGCCCCCTGTTTAAAATATTTGAGGACCCCTGCGACGGTTGTATGGGTTGGAGGAGTAAGCATAGGTGTGGAGAGACCACGTATGATATCACTGTGGTCATCAAGGTCGTGAGGACATGGTGGTTACACAAAAGTCCTCTACAGAGCAGAGCAGTGTAGTGGCAGGAAACAGGTGGATAGATTTAGAAGACATGTAGGAATCTGACCCTGAGACATTATCAACGGGAGATGAAGAAATAGAGGTACCATCGGTAGCAGGTGCGGCCAGGAGGATGGAGGCTCCTGTCACTGAGGCGGGGCAACCTCTCTTTTGTGTCTGAAACTCTCCTGTTTTACAACTAAGTTGCATTGGGTCCGGCCTTTGAGAGCCGTAGTGAGGCACCCAAGGTCTCTCCTGCAGCGGGCAGAGCCAGTACTGAAACTGGAAACTCTACCTGCGCCAAGTGTATGCCCCTTTGTGGTTTTCAGCTCAGAGAGCGGGGGTGGGAGGGTGTTGTGGTCCTTGGGATGGGGTCTCAGGAGGCCACGCCCCATCTAGTCTTCGGTGTGGGCGTGGCTCTGAGGCTCCGACAGCTCCTCCCAGGGGGCGGGGCTTCCCGCCGTGTTCTGCTCTGCAGGCTGCCTTGCTGACCGCCTCCCAGTTGGGCGCTGGCGCTGGCCCTGGGCCCGGGAGCACTCAGCCGGGAGCACGATGAAAGTGTCCACCGCGCGGCAAGGCCCCTAAGTCCGCACGCCTTCCTTTTTCCTCCAGCTTCTATTTCTGCCTCCCTCTGTCCCTTTTGCCTTCACATATTTCTGTCATTATCAAATCCTACACTTTGAGGGCTGAAAGCAACCCTGTATGTGGTGGGTCTTCGAAGTCTGTTTATTAAATTGGGCTGCATGCTGGATGTGATCCAACCATCCCACTTTTCTCTTGTGGATGCCCCTCTGTCCTCATCGCTGGAACCCCTCTTCCCGCCTCCTTGGCCACCTGCACCTTGTCCTTTCCAGTCTATTACATCCTCATACATTTGCTGCCTGTCTCCTCCTTCCACCCCTCAGGGTCAGCCTCCTCATCAAGCATTGTAAAGTCTCTATTTTCAATCCCTCCAGCAGCCTTCTCTCCTCCAGTGAATTTCACAGATTTTTCCTGCTGAAAACCTTCAGAGGATGCCCGTTGCCTGCTGGAGAAAATGCAAGCTCTTCTGCCTGGCACCGAAGACCAAGCTTGGCTGAAGCTTCTTTCCCACCTTTTCTCTCCCTTCTCCCCTTCCTGTGCTGATAAACCGGCTCCCCGAATATGCTTCTGTCTTAAGTCCTTGCTTCTGCCTTTCTCTCTCCTCTCTGTCTCCTCCCACTCGCTCCCATACAGCCTGGAGAGTCTCCTCTTCCCGGGCACCCCACGCAGCACTCGGACCCTGCTCCTGCTTCTACAGCTGCCTACCTTGCCCCATCATCATTTGGCCTATGCTGTTGGCAAAGGCAGCCCAGGAGCAAGATTAGGCTCTGGGAAAGGTGAGGAGCTGGCTGCAGCATGTCTTGTTGGAGGGGCTCGAGCTCCAGGGGCAATGAACACACTTCCTTTATGACCTGGGGGTTCCTAGAGGGCAGGGACTTCATGGACTTAGCAGCCAGCACAGGGCGTGGCATGTGCAGTCACCCAGTTGATGTTTATGGGGTGAAGGACCAGATGTGAGAGTTGCAGGGATTTCGGGAAAGGGATTAAGGTGGGAGAAGGGAAGTCCCAGGAAGGAGGTAGAATTGATAAAGACTGAGCCAGAGTGGTTGGGACAGAGAAAGGGAGGAGGAGGGTGATGATGAAGACTTTCTGAGAGAGAGGAGGGAGGGATTTGGGGAGGAGGAATGGGAGGTAAGCAGCTGGTGTGGCTGGTCCTGGAAGAGGAGGAGGGTTGTCAATGCAGAGGGTGCCCTGGGGCGGGGGCAGGTTGAGCAGACATTTAAGCCAGAGGGAGCTCCAACCTCCTGCCCTGTGCCATAAGATCATGGAGGCTGGGTGGAGTACTCATCCCTTCCCGCCCTTTTCAGAACCTGGTCCAGCAGCGGTGTGTGGGGGAACAGAAGCCCAGGAGCTAGGAGCTGGAGAGGGAAGCTGAAGACCTCTTGCTTTGAGCTGGTTCATGTTTTATGCTTGCAAGCTCCCGGAAGGACATTTGCAAGGTGAGAATCTCAGCAAAGTATACAGCTTCTTCCCCAGGGGTGAGGGGGCCGCAGCCAGCATGTTGGGCTGATTCTGGTGGGGTAAGAAATAGGGGTGGGGGAAGAGGAAGTCACAGTAGACCCTGAGGACCAAGCCTGTGAGTCAGGCTCGCCCATTCGGGAAGGGCATTTCCCTGTGTCCTCTGTCCTTGACAGTGCTGGCCAAGGGGACGGGCTGGGGGCTAGGGCTGTGGGCAGAGCCATGCATGCCATCTGGGAGAAGGAGCACCTTTCTCACTTGCACACATGCTCTGTTTGGACTAGAGTGGTCCTACCCTGTCCCTTTCCACACCACACACACCCCTCCCTTGCCTCCTTCCCCCTTCCCCCCATTTTAGCCCTTCAAGGCCTGTTTCCTCCTCCCCAGTTATGCATCAGGGTAAAAGGCAGAGAGCTCTAAGGAAAGGCTCAGATATCAGCCATTTTCACCTCCACAGGAGGATGTTTCAGGCTCTGTCTTTCCTGTTACCTTTGTTAAAAAAACCTTTGTTCCTATTTAGTGGGAGGTAGCAGTTTGGAGAACTAGAGAGAAATGGAACTTTCTTGTGGCCTCCTCATTTGCAGATTGGCAGGCAGACTCCCTCGTACCATTTATGCCCAGATTGGGTGGAGCAGGTGACCAGAGAATTCCTGGAGGGTCACTGGTTTGGAAGGAAATGTTGTGAATTCAGTTTTCAATAAACATAGGCTTCTAGCAGCAGGAGGACATGCATGTGGCAGTTCTTTTTAGTTATTTATTTATTTATTTATTTGTTTATATTTTTTTGGAAAGAGTCTCACTTTGTCATCCTTGGTAGAGTGCCATGGCATGTCATCATAGCTCACAGTAACTTTAATATCAAACTCCTGGATTCCAGCGATCCTCTTGCCTCAGCCTCCTGAGTAGCTGGGACTACAGGCTACTTACCACAGCACCTGGTTATTTTTAGAGATGGGGTCTCACTTTTGCTCAGGCTGGTATCAGACTCCTGAGCGCAGGTGATCCACCACCGGGGCCTCTCAAAGTGCTAGGGTTATGGATATGAACCACGCTCAGCCAGGGAGCTGTTCTTTTAATAGTATAATCAGAAACGACCAGGATGGCTTCTGTGCCAGCTTGGGTGAGGGTGAGTGAGCTCTGGAAGGAAGAGCTGTGGAGAGAATGGGGCTGATGTTTAATTGCTCCACCCATCTGAACACTTTCCATAGTCTGTCAAGCACATAGCCTCACCTGTGGTCTCATTTCAACTATAAATACTCATTGGGCACCTACTATGTGCTAAGCACCCCAGGAAATCCAGCAATGATTAAAACAAGTAAGGTCCTGCCTCACAGTATCAAATTTTAAAATATAATGTCTGGGGCCAGGCGCGGTGGCTCACGCCTATAATCCTAGCACTTGGGGGGGCTGAGATTGGTGGATTGCCTGAGCTCACAGGTTCAAGACCAGCCTGAGCAAGAGCAAGACCCCATCTCAAAAAAAAAAAAAATATAGCTGGGCATTGTGGAAGGCACCTGAAGTCCCAGCTACTTGGGAGGCTGAGGCAAGAGAATCACATAAGCCCAAGAGTTTGAGGTTGCTGTGAGCTGTGATGCCACAGCATTCTACCAGTGGTGACAAAGTGAGACTCAGTCTCAAAAAAAAAAAAAAAAATATATATATATATATATCTACACACACACACATACACATACACACATACACACATATATATGGCTCTGGTATGTATCATGACATTTAACCAAGCAGATGAGGACATGGAGAATGAGGACATGTGTTTTGTGTGTGTGTGTGTGTGTGTGTGTGTGTGTGTGTGTGAGATATTTAGTCAGAATAGTCAGGAAAGGGCTCTGTTGTCAGGATTGTCCAGAGATCAAAGAGGTCTGTGCATGTATGTTTAAAGAGAGAGATTGTAAGGAATTGGCTCACATAAATGTGGAGGCCAACAAGTTCCAAAATCTACACTTTTGTGAGCTGGAGACCCAGGAGAGCAGAAGGTTTAGTTTTACTCACAGTCTGACAGGCTTGAGACCCATGAAGAGTTGATGTCCTGAAGTCAGAAAAAAATAATGTCTCAGCTTAATGACAGCCAGGCAGAGAGAATTTCTACCTACCCAGGCTTTGTGCTCAGTCAGACCATCAACTGATTGGGGGAGGGCTACCACATTCTTGAAAGCAACCAGCTCTACTAGTGTGCAGATTCAGATGTTAAACTTATCCATAAATACCCTCACAGATACTTCTGAAATAATGTTTGACTAAATATCTGGGCACCCTGTAGCCCAGTCAAGTTGATACATAAAATTAACCACCACAGCCTATTTAAGAAGACAGCAATTTGAGAAGAAACCTAGTGAGAAGTGGGAAAGAGCCATGGGATATATAGGAGAAAAACAACCAGCCAAAAGTGACAGCAAGTGTAAAGACCCTGAGGCAGTGGCCTGCTTTGTGGTGTGAAGCCCAGCAAGGAGGCCAGTGTGTCTGGTCTATGGAGAACTCATCAGAGAGACAGTAGTGGGTATGGAGATGGGATTATGCAGGATTATGCAGGGTGCAGGATTATGAGTGGCTTCATCAGCTATGGTAAATACTGGGGACTTTATTGTGAGAGAGATGGGAGGATACTGGAGAAAGGAGCTTTAAGCAGAGATGAAACTGGCCTGACTAGCCTGACTTCACTGAGGCTGCTGTGTGGAGGCTAGATTGTGGGGAGCCTGTCAGGAGATGAGAAACAGTGGCTGATAGAGGGGTTGAGGGGGTAGGATCAGCTGGGCATGGTGACATTTGAACCTATAGTCTCAGCTATAATCCCAGCTACTTGGTAGGCTGAGCCAAGAAGATCACTTGAGCCCAAGAGTTAGAGGTTAAAAATGAGCTATGATGATGCCACTGTACTCTGGCTCAGGCCCAGGCACCAGAGTAAAACCTGTTTCAGAAAAAAAAAAAAAAAAAAAAAAAAAAGGCTGGCACGGTGGCTCACGCCTGTAATCCCAGCACTTGGGAGGCCAAGGCGGGTAGATTGCCCCAGCTCATGAGTTTGAGACCAGCTAAAGTAAGAGCAAGACCCCCATCTCAAGAAAATAGCTGGGCATTGTGGCAGGTGCCTATAGTTTGAGGTTGCTGTGAGCTGTGATGCCTACAGCACTCTACCAAGGGTGACAAAGTTAGACTCTGTCTCAAAAAAGGAAAGGAAAGAAGAGGTGAAGTTGAGAGGGAGGAGTCAGGGAGGACACTGAGGTTTTTTTCCCTAAAGCTGGAAGTAGGACTTCCCATTTCCTGATATAGGAACAAGTGAGATCCCACAGGTCTGAGTGGGCTTGTAGTGAGTGCCTGAGAAATTAAGTGCCAGAAATTCAGTCAGATGGAGGAGACTTGGAAGAAGAAGCCATCTCCTGTCTCATAGGAGGTGGAACCTGTGCAGGTGGGGCAGGGGCCACTGACCTCCCCATGGACCCACTAGCCCCACCTCAGGCCCTACAGCCCCATGGCTCAGCTCAATCCCCTCCCCCTTCCCCCTGCCAGTCAGTGTTGTCCTGTGTTTTGGCACAGGCTACTGTCAGGAATTTGGGGCAGGAGGGAGCCAGGGACAGCCCCAAGAGATTTCATGGAGCATGCCGATGGGTCCCAGGCAGACCCTGGGGCAAGCCAGAGCTCAAAGTTGGCTGTAGGCAATCCTTTGTCCTGTTGGAGACAGTAGTCCCCATCCTCATGATGCAGCTGCCTACTGCCCTGAGTCACCTCCAGGCATAGGCACCCTGGCCCAAAGATGAGCAACTAAAAAAAGGTCTGCTCCCTGGGCTAGAAAGGATGTGCTCCTCCCCCTCTGAGACAGCAAATGCAGGCCCACTCAGGGGAGGTCCAGCCATGGGCACCCTCAGTGGCCCATCACCCCACGTTCTCTGCTGTAGCCTGCCTTGTGGCCACATCCTCTCATCCATGGCTGTGTGTCCCACATTCTGTCTCTTCCCTGGACTGAACTGCAGAGAAGTGCCACTGTCTCCAGGAGGCCCCTGCTGAGAAGCCTGTGTTGCAGTGGGGTCCGAGGAAGGTCCTGGGGCCCAACCCCTGCAGCAGGTTCCAGGATGCCTCTTCATCTCCAGGAAAAGCAAGAGATAAACCGTCCCATCCTGAGCTTTGCAGTGGACCTGGGGCAAACAGCATTCATTCTATACACCTGCAGTGTTCTCTTCTAGGACCCCCTCCTCTCCTCATGGCTGTGGCCTCCGGGGGCCCTTCAGGTAAGGCAGGTAAGACCCAAGTCAGGCTGGTTGGCTGACTTCCAGGAAACGTTTCTTACCTCACACATTATGGATGCAGGAGGCCACTGTGTGACATGGGAGGCTTAACTGCCACTTTTGAGAAGTGGCTCATTCGAGATGGGCAGGAGAGGTTTATTCAGGCTAAGTCAGCCTGGCAGTTGTGTCTGCTGAAAGGAAAGTTCAAATGTGTCTGTCCACAGATGTCTCAACCAGTGATGGCATCTTCTTCTTGGGGCTCTTGGCATTATGTGACTGTGAGTGTGTACAGTGGGAACCAGGTATGCTGATTCTGTGGAACCAAGGAAGCACCAAGGCCATGCAAGACCCCAGGCCAGACTACCTGACTGAGCCCCAGACACAGTGGGAGGCTGTAAAATACTCTAAGGCAGAGGCGGATGCAGGGAGACGTTGGCAGTGACCGGGAGACGCACGTTCAAACAGCCCCTGAGCTGGAGGGGCTCTACAGCCTCCATCACTTCTCACCAACTGGCTGGGGAGAAATGCACGTGTGACACTGGGTGGAGGAGGGGCTACCACAGCTGGGATTCCTCCTTCCTGGGGCTCTCATCTCCTTTCCCCTCTCCTTCCCTCCCCTCCTGGGTCCCAGCTCCACCTCTGTGACTGCAGCCTTGTCTCAGGTGCACCCGGATCCTTGGGGGGGCCGGCCCTCCTGCCACTGGGTGGCTGCTGTCTCCTTTGGATCTTTTTGCGGTCTGGGCTTGCTGTTCCTCTCAACAGTAGTCAGGAAGCCCTTACCCCAAAAAGTATCTGCGGGAGGCTTTGTCCACAGGGGGGCCCAGGGCTCTGGGTGAGTCACACACAAACCCAAGACAGTGAGTGGAGCTGGGGCTCCTGGCTCTCCGTAAGAGGTGCTAAGCAACTCAAGTCAAGTGCTGAGGCTCCGTGTGCCACTTTTAATTATTTACAGATGTCTACTGGAAGACTCCCCATGGTAAGAAAAAAAAGGAATGGCTCAATTTAAGGCCAGGGAAACTGTTGCTGCACCCTCAGGCCCTCTCGTTATTCTGTCTTCTCTGTGCAGATGACCTCCCTTAGAGATCCTTTTGGGGTAACCCCCGCCCCCACACACATCGTGGCCAGTCCTTCCTGGATGGATGTTCACTCAACATGTCCTACCCTCTCCCCACCCACAGTGGACAAGAAACCTAAGGCAGGCCCAGGAATTAGAGTCTTGTGCAAAAGGATACAAGATTGGGAACAAAATGGTTACAACTGGTTGATCCCAGCAGCCTCACCTGCGACAAGAAGAATCGGAGCTTCTGCTGCCTGTGTCACTGACGTGCCTGCCATTCCCTGGCCCTTCATCCTGTGAACCACCTTCAGTCCCCCCAAATAAAATCCTTGATTGCTTACGCTCATGAGTTGGTATTATTGCTGGCCTCAGTATGGCGCCCTCTAGAGAGGGAGGGTGAGACTACACACCATGGAGTAGGTGGGAGGGGCGCACCTGAGTGAATGAACACCATGAGGGAAGTGGCACAGCCAAAGGCAGGGGTCATAGACGAGGGTTGGGATAGAGCCCATGGAAACTTCCCTACAGGTGAGAACGATGCCGGGATAAAGCACAGAGGAAGACCTGTGCAATTAGGAGAGCTGTGATAAAGGAGTAAAGGGGCGCTTCACTTTTAAAGGGAGCAGAGAATAGGTCACACCTATTACAGTGGCTGTGCATTCCCTGTCGGTCCTCCCAGTGCCAGGGGGTGGGGGATGGGCACTGCAGCTGCGCTGAGTCCACAGCAGGTCAAGGATGACCATATGGGCATCCATGTTATTGTATACCACTGACGACGAGCTGGATGACACGGGCCCCCTGGGCACCAGAGCCCCTTAAATGGAATCCTCCCGCTTGGCCCTGTGGCATTTGTGGTGAAGCAGCACAAGGTGAGGGGCATGGTGTCAGCCTTCCCCCTGTAACAGCCATAGCTGTCTGATAAAAGGCCCCTGGAAGGTTCCTTCCCCATGCAGAAGCTCCTAGAAGGCAATTCTAAGGCAACGGGGTGAGCTGGTGTGTGGCCTGCACTGAGTTCAGAGGTGTTGAACTGTTCTAGGTGGGCTGGGGGTTACCTGTAGAGGTTCGGGAAGCAGGATTGGGTTTCTGGTTCCAGGAGGCCATTCCCAGACCCACAGACCCAGGAGGTGAGGCAAACTGAGCCTCTCCTGGAGACAGCTAGGGATCAGGGGGAGCGGGCAGGACAGGGACGGGCAAAGCTGCGGGGCTGAATAATGCCTGTGACCACCTGC
Organism: Loris lydekkerianus; assembly: GCA_963574355.1. Taxonomy (NCBI): domain Eukaryota; kingdom Metazoa; phylum Chordata; class Mammalia; order Primates; family Lorisidae; genus Loris; species Loris lydekkerianus. The sequence goes on along the minus strand of CAUYPK010168281.1, from coordinate 44,383 downwards.
TGCTACCCGACCTCTCAGTCCCCGCCAGCTGCAGAAAAGGCCGTGCCGCCACCTGCCGTCAGCCGGCGGGCGGGGAATGTATGTGCAGCTCAAGGGTGGCATCGTGTGGCCAAAACCGGTAGCGCATCAGACAGCCTCCAGAGAGCTATGCGCTGGGCGCTGTTCCAGGACAGAAAGTCGGGTCCCCACAGAATCAGTCTCTGAGAGGAGCAGTCTTGAGGGGATCAGAGCCTGAGAGGAGATGGGGCAGAAGGAAAAGAGAAGAGGAGAGGAGGGGAGAAGGGAAGGGTTGCTGGTGGGTAGGAGTGCTCAGTGAGCGTGTCCATAGCCAGCCTGCTTTCCTTGGGTCTAGACCACCTCTCAAAGTGGGTTCCTGGGTCCACATCCCAGGTGAGACCACCCTCAAATCCCTGCCACCCTAGAGAGGCTATTCCCATCAGAGGAAGAGGGGCTCAGGAGAGGCATTATTCATAAAAGGGACCTGTTTCTAAAGTTACTAGACAGAACCCAGACCTCAGGCTCAGTCAGATCTGGATTCAAACCTCAGACCCTCCATGCACTAGCTGCCGGAAAGTAACCCTCTGTGGGTCAGTGTTCTCTGTGAAACAAGGATAATAACGCCCACCTTAGTGTCCTGGGTCCTCGTCAAGGAGCAGTCCCTGCAGGAGAAAGCTCAGCCCCTAACTGTCTGAGTCTGGGGATGTCAGCTCCAGGGAGGCATCTTCTTGGCTGTTGGTGTATGCCCGTGTGTGTGTGTGTGTGTGTGTGTGTGTGTGTGTGTGTGTGTTACAGTTGTGTTTTTGTGTGTGGCGTTTGGCAACAAATTGTTTGGTTGAAATCACAGAGCTGTTTGCCCCCTACTTCAATCCACCCAAAGAGACAGGAAGTGAGCTGAGAGCTGAGGCACCATGAGGCGGCTGCCAGTCCTCAACCCCACGGGAAGCGGGAAGGACCTAGGCCTTGGACAGAGAGGCTGGTGGAAGTCAGAGGCTCACTCCAGTCCCCCAGCCCCAGACCCTAGAGCCAGAGAGGCACAGGCTGGGAGGGGTTGTCCCAACCTGATGGTCATTAGGGCCTTTCAGGGAGGGAGGAAGGAGATGGGAGGTGGCACAGAAGGGCAAAGGAAAGGCAAGAATGAAACGGAAGAAAAGGGGCATCGAGAGGCCAAATGGGAAGTCGGCTCCAGGTGGCTGATGTCCCTCTCTCTGACCGCTCCAGCAGGGGCACCTGGGCACAGCATACTTCTCCCAGAAGACTGGGACTCTGGATTTGGTTGGGCCACACAGATGGAGTGGCCTCTGCTATTCTCCTTCCTTCTCTAGGTCTCAGCTTTTGCATCTGTAAAAAAACCAAAAACCCAAAACCCCCCTGAAAGGAAAGTGCTGGATACATCCAGCTCCAGCACAGCTACAGACTATAGCTCTCAGCTATAGTCTCCTCCCCTTCCAGCCATGCAATCTATTCAGCTCAAAACGGGCAAGCTAGGGCTAGGGCTCCAACTGGCTAGAGCTGCGGAGGGCAAGGAAGGAGCTTCTGGGGAGCCAAGCAGGGAAGCAAGCTGAGAGGGGAGGAAGGAGTGGGGGGGAAGCCAGGCTCTGGGAGGCGGAAGCCAGAGAAATCATGAACAAGGAAACACTATAGGTTTACCCAAAGTACAATTTGAATAGAAATGTCAAATGCTTCTGGAGTTGTCATGCCCTGTAATCCTAATGACATATAATCCTATATACCAACAGGATAATATCACAGAGTGTGTGGCAACACAGCGGGGTGTTAATCCTGTCTGTCTCCTGGGATGATCTTTCTCATCCCAGCAGAGCCTACAGAGTCTCCTTTGTTCTTCCCCAGAGGTAGCCTCATCGGGCTAGACCTGGAGGAAGTGACCAGGGAAAGGAAAGTCACTTGAATGAAGCTGGCATGTCACTAGTGGGGGAAGGGAGCAGTGTCATTTGATGCTTTCGTTTTTTAAGTTCCCTGACTCATCAGCATCTCTGTTTTGGATCTTCTTGTCTCACTCCTGAGCCCCCAAACTCATCTTTCCTCTCCTTCCTCCTTTTCTGTTTCCTTTCCTTTCTTTCTGGCATCTGTGCCTCATTCTACCAGGAACATGCTCAGAGACATGGTTCTTTCTCTCAAGAATCCCTTGGTATCCATGTGTGCCCCTCCTGCGGAACTGTGCTTCTGAGCGGCAGGGTCTGGAGCTGGGGAGCACGGAAGCAGCGTAGTTAGTGTCCTCTGGATAGGGGACAGAACTTCCGGGCCAGTGCACCAGGCAGGATGGAACCCAGGCTTGTTTTATCTAACTCCACAGCATAACCTATGCCAGTCCCCATGTCATTCCTTTGCTGTGAGAGCAGGAAATTTCTTTCTGGGCTCCTTTGTAGGAAATGGGATTTTTAAGGTCAAGGTTGCTGGATCATTGAGACAATCCAGTAATTGCTTCCCAAACTCTGCACTTCTGTGCTCAGCCTTCTACGGCAGTGGTTCTCAAAGTATTATATAAGCCCAGCATTAACTGGTATCTTTTTAGAAATGCAAATTCTAAGGTCCCAGTGCCAAAGGGTGGGCTGGAGATGGCTTGCATCTCCTCAGGGGAATCCATTCTGCACTCCCCAAGTCTACATTTAGTGACAGTCATGTTGGAGGCTTGAAATCAGCCATGGTGGGAGTATTTATGCTGTGGAAATTGGCCAACATATGGGTCAGTGCCAGTTTTTTCTTCAGAGAGCTTGTTGCTAAACAGTTTCTGTGACTGGGCATAGTGGCTCACCCCTGTCATCCCAGCACTCCGGGAGGCCAGGGCAGGAGGATCACTTGAGGCAGAAGTTCAAAACCAGCCTGAACAACATAGTGAGAATCTCATCTCCACAAAAAATAGAAAAATTGTCTGGGTGTGGTGGCCCACACATGTAGTCCCAGCTGCTTGGGATGAGACAGGAGGATTACTTGAGCCCAGGCCAGGAGTTAAGGCTGCTGTGAGCCACGGATGATGCCACTGCACTGTGGCCCAAGTGACCGCGTGAGTCAAAAAACAAAACCCGGCTTCCAGCACACTGCTGAATACCATCCAGGCCTACTGAATCAGAAACCCTGAAGGCAGAGCCTAGAGATCTATGTTTTAATAACCTTTCAGGTAATTCTGATTTGCACTCAAGTGTAGAATCAGCTTCCAGTGGTTCAGGTCTGGTGGAATCATAAGCAAGAAAGAAATACTGGGGTGCCCAAGGGGCAGAGTTTTGCAAAGAAAACTTTAGGAAAGGTAAAGAAAGAAGAGAGAAATTAAACCTGACCATGGGGCTTTCCTTTCAATAGAGGAGCAACTAGGTGTGTGGCAGAAGGTCCCCTGGGCAGACATGAGCCCTACTACACCAGGGAATGGAAAGAGAAGGGAGAACCTGCCAGGAGGTTGGATGCACTTTCTTTACATATGTGTTCTCCTTTTTCCGTTTATCTGAATGAGGGAAGTGGTGTCAATTGTTCTGAATCATAAAATCAGAAGGGCAGAGGATACTTGGCTGGAAAAATGCCCATCTGGATGCATATTTCTGCAACAGAAAAACACACTCATGAGCATTTCATTGGAAACACAAGGACCGGAAATCCTGATTCTTTCAGAGAAGGGATGAAAAATGGAAAATCTCTGTACTATACCCATTTCTACTCATGTAAATGCGTGCAAAATACCACTGGAATTTTTTTCCCTTCTTAAAATATTTCAAACATACAGAAAAATGCAAGGAGTAATATAAAAAAAGCCTTGTACCCATCACCAGAAATAGCAGATGCTAACATTTTGTCACATTTATGTCACATTATTTTTAAAAAGAAAACTTTATAGACATAGCTGAAGTCCCCGCTGGACCCCCTTTCCTGCTCCTCAAATGCAGCAACTATCCTGAATCTGGTGGGTCTTCTTCTCATACACGCATTCACACTTTCCCACATATATATTACTCATAAATTATATCTAGCAATACTTTGAGTGCTTCATGATTTACCCGAGGGTATTACACTGAACCTATTCTTCTGAATCTTACATTTTTTTCACCTACTCATTCCTTTTAACAGCTAAATAACATTAAACTGTACAAAGAGACCACTCACTTACTGATGGACATTTAAGTTGTTCCCGGTGTTTCACTGCCACAAATGAATCTGCAGTGAACATCTTCGAGCATGTTTCTCTAGAGTAGATCCCTGCAGGTGGTGACACTGGGCTGTAGGGAGGATGCATCCTCAATTACAGACAACACCATCAATTTGCTCACTAACTTGGCTAAGCCAGGTCAAATTTCCTCCAGCAGCACATGACACATCCTAAAATGCTCCTCATGCAGTGTGTTGACTTCTTTCATGAAAGCAAAACCAATTGTAAAGATTTTCTCTGGTTCGTTTGTGACCTTTGTTCTCCTAACTGTTCTTTCCCTTAAAGTCTTAAATTCTTCAGCCATGAATTCTTCTACAACCAGGGTTTTCCAGAATCTGGAACCTAGTGTCTAAGGTTCACTAATGGCCAATGCCCACTGAATGGCATTGGCAGCCAGTGAGCCTTGGTGATCAAGAAGGAACGACTGGTATTTTATAGGGTACAGCCGCTAAATAGCCGAGAAGGAATGATTGGTATTTTATAGGGTAGAGCAATGTGTGTCTGTGTCTGTCTATATTTGTAGCTTTGTAACAAAGCCAACAAGAAAGAGCTGGGAAGAGCAAGATTTCCACAACATCTTTTCAACAATGCATCAAACCCAGGAGAAAGGGGGGTAAAACAATGTGACCCAGAATCCACTCTCAAGCTATAGATCCTTTCTTCTCCCTCCTATTTGTTGCAGGTCAGGGGGAGATTTGTCCGAAGATGTCACCCTATGGTTCCATCTTCTCTGCTCCCCTCCCCCACCAAACTCCAAACACTTCTCTGAACTGTGTAAACCCATAGAGAGGGAAAGAGGTGTGCTTTGCAGGGGAGGAGCAGCCCCATGCGTCCATCTGGGGTAAAGGGCTGACTTTTGGCCTCCAGCCTAAGGGCTCTCTCTCCATGCCAAAGACTGCTTCTGCATCTGGCTTGTGGACCGGGAGAGCTGCCAAAATGCTAGACTGGGCGGTCATGGGGAAGAGCCTAGATCTTGGCCACTGAGCCGGACCCTTCAGTCCCAGGGCCACACAGAACTGGTCTGGAGAGGTTTCCCTCATGGTCCCTGAAGCACGGAGCCCCCAAGCCCTCTGAGTGGATTTGAGAAAGGGGTGAAGAGGAAAGAGAGTACCACCAAATTGCCTGGGTTAAACTCCATATATTTCAAGAGGTAGAAACAGAAAGTGAAGGAAAAAGTACAATTCACAGTTAAGCACAAGTAGGGAAGGCCCTGATCCAAAGACTATTTTTGGATGGGACTTTTTTCAACCAATGCCTGAAATGTGGCCTACAAGAGATGTTTGTTTGGATGGGGGTGTTTGTCCTGTATCAAAAAGGTGAAGCCTGAAAACCTTGTCTTCCTTGTTCCACAGACTCCTTTTGGTCCAGAACATTCTGGACCTCTGGTCAACAGGTGTCTGGCTTCAGCCTGGAGCCACTGCCCAAGGGGCCCTATCAGGGCTCTCCTCCAAGCCCCGCCCACCAACCTATGAGGACGGACAGTGGTGACATCACTGCATCCTGTCGCTCTGCAGCGCAGCCAGTGGGGATGGGACAAGCTGGGGAAAAGAGCCAGCGGAAGTGACGAGAAGGCCACGGTCAAAGTTGGTGAAGATGGGAGTGGAGGGCAAATGAGTCAGCAGCAAGTTTAAGCAATGAACAATTGCACCACGGGGTGTTTCTCAAATTCTTGTCTACTTTTAGAAGGAGTACGCAATGCCATTCAGTGGGCATTTTGATTCTGAAATAGCTACAGAAAATGTTAAAAATGCAGTGGGTGAAGATGTGCCCGCATTTACCTCTTTTCTAAAACAATAGTTAACAGTTGTGGTGCATGTCCTTAAGCAAGTCTTTTAACCTGGCTGGTCCTTAGTTTCCTCATCTGTAACACCAGGGGAATGTCTGAAAGCTATCTCTGGAGATTCTTTCCAGGCCAACATTCTGTGATTTGATGATACTATGCTGACATTCTTAATACTTAGGCTGTGTCTCCACAGTGCCAGGACCACTAGCTAATTCAGTGAATGTGGACAAAATGTTCCCTTCAATCAATTCTTTGGCACCACAGGATAAAACGACCAGTTAATTGGCACCACTTTTCGAAACTGTTGCCTTAGCGATATCTTGACCCATGGTTCTTCCGTGGAGGTGTCCTGACGTGCTACATACCCAGAACAGTTACAGGTATGTCACAAGTGATTGGTTATTAAAAATAAACAGTCAAGGTTTTCAAATGATTGATGACCTTTTTATTAATTAGAACAAATTCAATATATTCCTGCCACTCACTTGCATTCTGATATGCCTCCATGAAAGGCAGAAGAAGGGGTGAGGTTATAGCTGCCCAACAGCGATTGCCTGTAGCTCTGTGCCTGTGGGGTGCCCTTGGGAGGGAGTCATGTGCCATGCATGTGAATGTCACCCATCATCTGAAACAAGGTATTCAGAACTGATGGAAACTCCTGATACATGGGGTTTCACCATAATCAGTTCATAGCTGAGGAAGGAAAGGGAGCATGAAAATGTTTCTTGAGCGTGTAGGTGCCAAGCCCTGGGCTAGACACTCGTGGCAGGTTTTAGTACTTTCTATTCTCAGATGCCCAGTGGGACTGCACTTCCTCTCTCTTGTGGTTTGGACGAGTAATCGAATACTCTGGCCAGTGAGCTGTGGGTAGAAGTGACGTGTGTCAATTCCATGCCAGGGCATTATACTGTTAGTTTTAGACCCTCCGGAGCTCCCTCTCCCTCTAGCATGGTGACCAGGAACAGTCTGGTGGCACTTCTATCATCAGCCCAAGTCCTGAGACACTAGGGGGCAGAGCCGCCAGCCAAGCTTTTATGCAGATGAATCATGTGTCACCCATGAGGAGAAAGTAAAACTCCGTTTTATAAGCCTCTCAGATTTTAGGGTCACTTGTAATGGCAGTAGAACCTAATTTTGTGCTGACTGATGCAATGGTTTACATAACACAGTAACATAGTACGAAAATGTGAGCTTTAGAGTTTTAAAAAGACCTCGGCCTGAATCTTAACACTTACTGACAGTGGGGGAATCTATTAACTTCTCTGAGTCTCAGCTTCTTCACCTATAAAAGGCAGTTATGATTTCCATCTCATAACATTTGTATTAGGTTTGGAAATAATATTTATGACGTACCTTTAGCACAGCATTTGGGACCTAGCAGATGCTCAATTATAATTATTTTAATTTGATGTATTCGTAAAATAGACCGAGTAAAGAGAGAACATGGGAGTGTGAGAGAAAAGAGTATTCATTATTGATGTTTCAAATGCCGACATACTCATGGGGAACACTGGCCAAGGACCCCAAGGGCAAGTGAATGTGTGGACTCACCTGTGCCCATCCTCTTCTGAGCGCAGAGAAGCTCTAGAAGGGAGAAGAGGCCCCAAAGATACTATTTACAATTTAGCCTTTCCATTGCCAGAGGAAAGGCAGATTCCACTTACGGGAGTGATTACTGACGCTGTCAGCATATAAAATAGGAATATAGCAGTGGAGTGAGCTGGTATCCCTGTTAGTCTGTTAGTCACTGAAGCTTGTTATCCTACCAAGCAAAGCACCAGCCAAGGTCTTTCCCAAAGGTCCAATGAGCTAAGTTCTTCTCTTAAATCAGCTTATTAGTATTATCATGACCACTTCAGCTGGCTCCTTGGGAACCCAGGAACCCAGTGGACTATATAGGAGGGGAGAAAAAGAGAATGTCCATGAGGCAGGAGGGGCTCGAGGGCCCTTTGCCACCTCCTGCTCCCACCAAGCCTGTCCTGATAGGAGAGGAGGGGCACGGTTAGGGAAAGAGATGGGGACCGTTCCATTCCATGTGTCTCTTCCCTCCCTATGGCGGTTGCTCTGGAAACCATCAAATTCTAGGTCCAAAGCCTGCTGCAGTTTCCACTTACATTTAATTTGGTGGATTATGTTACCTCCAAACCCAGTTTTCTCCAAGGTCTGCTCCCAGATTGCTGTTTTACTCTGAAATACTACATCCTGGTCATGAACATGGAATTGTAAACAATTGATGGCTCACCCCCATGGAAGTCCTCAATTCTGCCTCTGGGATGAAAGCTCCCTAGACAAACCCTCACACATAGAGTGCAGACAGTCACTCAAGGGCTAGAGAGACTTGACCACCACCTTGACTGCCTGTCATCAGCAGGCAGGAAGGCTGGAGGCACTTGTGAGGCCCCCACAGCCCTTGTGGAGCAAAAAGTGAAGAGGTGTTCATTCTGGACAATGCCTCACTTGCGAGGGCAGTCTTTATACCTGCCATCAATCTGATCTGACTTCAATTTGCTCTTAATTGACCTAAGACTTTTCCTGGACAGACCAATGTTCCATGAGAACTCTCACAGTTAGTGGGGTGACTCTGATCTCCCGAAAATGGGTGAATCTTCTAAGTTAGATTTGTATGAGATGCACATAGATGCTGGCCTGTGCTCAGAGGATAAAGTACAATGAAACTGGAAATGAGGTTGTGAGATTGAGTCTTGGAAGGGCCAGTCAACCTCATATTGATCAAGATCCCAGATTGTATCCCTGGCCCAGATTAAAATCTACAAAATGGGCATCTATGATCATGAGAGGAACCAGTGGCGAGGTGCTGGGGCAGGTTCATGGTGGCTTCTGAGAGCCAACTTTAAAATGCTCTGGAACCTTGTAAGCCAATTTTAAATCATTAGCAGCTTGAAATCCATTGCAGTGGGAATATTGACAGTATGAAAATTGGTAATAAATCAGGGCTTAATTGTTTTAAGAGGTCGTTTACCAAAGTATGTGTGGCTTCTTGCAAAGCCATTTCTTCAGTGGAAAACCTATTCCAGGGAAGGTATCAGAGGAATCATTTTTGTATGTGGGAAGAACATAGCCCTCTGGAACCATAGACAGCTTTGAGGACTCTTTAAAATGATAACTTAGCATTGATAGGAACTTTGATTAGACAGGAGTTGTGGCTACAATCTCTGTGTTGAAATTTTAAATTTACAAGCTTTAGCAGAAGTGAAAATTACATGTAAATGTTGGGTTGTATAGAGCTGCAGGAGTCTTTAGTCATGTTCTGTAAAAAGCCTTTATTGAATTCTCAGTGGAGCAGTGGATTCTCATTGATGTGGCTTCCAGGGAGGGAGCATCCAGCCCCCACACCTTACAGAGATTACAGCTGACTGCACCCAGCGCTGTGGGGTCTGCCATGCTGTGGACCAAATTGTATCTGTCTTCAAAAACTCGTATGTTGAAGCCGTAACCTCCAATGTGACTGTATTTGGAGATAGGGTCTTTAAAAGGGTAATTAAGTTTAAAGAAGGTAATAAAAGTGAAATCTTAATTCAATCTGATTGGTATCCATATACACAGAGGAAATCTGGGTGCACAGAGAGACACTGGTGACAAGTGTGCTCAGAAAAAAGGCCACAAGAAGAAACATTGAGAAGGTTGTGTCCACAAGCCAAAGAGTAAGGCCTCACCAGAAACCAACTTTGTTGGTTCCTTGATCTTGGACCCCAGAAGGGTGGGGGGAGGGACATATTTCTGTTGTTGAAGCCGCACATGCTGGTATTCTGACTAACACCATCTGCAGTCCAGATTGACCAGTTTGACAGAATAATTGCCCCCCTCCACCACAATTCCTCAGACCCTCCTAATCCTTCCTGAGAATCTCAGTGTGCCCAGTCACCCGACTGGTGCTGTGTAGATGGACTCAGAACTGGGCAGATGACCACAGGGGTGACAATCAGATTGAACGCGAGTAGAATTTGTCACTGGCAGCTTTTAGCTGCTGGATGTTGAGCAAAGTCTCATTCTTTTGTGCCTCAGTGTCCTCATCTGTCGAATAAAGACAACAATACTATCCTTCCCTCATGACATTGTGGTGAAGATAAAACAAGGGAACAGAATGATACGCACACAGCACAGCGCGGGGCAAACAATCCCCCCTGAAGCAAAGCCAGCCTGGGCACAGCCTGGCTCGGAGACAGGTCTGCTCGCCCTGGCACCGGCTGAGTGGGGGAGACTGGAAGGGTGTGGGGGCAAGTCACCTTCCTTGCACAGCTCCTTTTGGCATCAAGACTCCCCTGCAGCTGAATTTTTCTTCCTCCTGGTTGTTCTCAAACAGGACAGAACCCTTCAAGGAGAACATTGTGCATCGTAATAACTAAGATAATGAGGTAAAGCTTTCACAGAGAGCCCGGCACTCGGCGAGCACTCAATACATGTTAATGATTTCTATATATACAGCTCCCGCAAGCAGTTTTGCGCCACCCCCCAGCACAGCTGTGGCTACAGAATTGAGGCATAATTTGGACACTGTCGATAGGAACAGCATTGGGTAACTTTATTAACCAACTTGGTTCAGCTTTACTAAGGAGAAGTGCTCCATTCATGCCAAGAGCTTCTCTGAGTCATTCCCAAATACCAAAGATGAAACAGGCTGAGCTGCCCCAAGAATACTCCACACCAGAAGCCAGCATGAGCCCTCAGGGCAGGCCTGCCTGACCCCCCGATGCCCCTGGCCACATCTGCTGATGCAGGACTCCACTCCCCTCACCTCCCCACTCTTCTTTTTTCCTGCCTCCAGAGCGATGGCACCTGGGGACCTGGTGACAGTGCTGAAGGGCACCAGCCCTGCCTCCAGTGCTCAAGCCACAGAAACAGGGCTCTGCTAACAGGTGGTCTGAACCCAGGAATGATGAACCCTGTGACACCAGGAGTTTACCACATTGAGTCAGCTCTGTGACATCTGGGCCATGGCGCTTTGGACTCAGCTGCCCAGGGGCCTCCCCCTCCATTGTCTGAAAGCTCCTTCAGCACTTTCCTATTTTCCCATCCCCTGGGATCTTGCTGAGCACACAGGGATGCTCAGGAAGAAGTCACCTTGTGTCTCTGTGCCTCCTTCTGGTTAAAAGTACTTTAAAAATCATGTTCTGGAATGGCCTGCTTTGTACCTACAAAAGATAGGGCTTTGCAGAGTCTGGAAACATAAAGGGTCAGTTTACAATCTAACCTTATCAGGGACCTGGTTGCTAAGGACTTTTCTGTGGAGATTAGTGATAACAAACTCAGCAAAGAGCTGAGGCTGAGAAAAGAATCCAGGTAAAGAAAATCCTCCTGCTGATTCAGAAAAAAGAAAAAAGGCAGTCGCAAGTTTCAAACCTTCTGGAAACATCCCACTTTTACCATATTTACTCTCTTTCTCCCCACAGATTACAAGGAGGCAGAGCTGAGACAAATCCAGAAGAAACCAAAGGCTTCTTCAGAGAAGCTGTAGGGAGTCAGGAGCGGGGCCCTTTATTAGACATCAGAGATCAACTCTGGGGAGAAGATGGACCAGCACTATTGATGAGTATGACCAGAGTTAGTACACACTTGAGAAAGTTAAAACATTCAGAATCAATTTTAACTAAGGCTAAGAAGGAACCATGATTAAACCAAATGAAGGATGAAGGCCCCAATAGTGGCTTGGGAAGATACTGGCTTGTGCATATTTGTTTGTTATTTCTTTAGATCTCACTCCAACTACTTATCCTATTTTAAGTTAAAATTCGTTATTTTTCACTTTTTATTATTTTAATAAAAAGTTCTACTTAAAATTGTTTAAAGAAAACTAATGCCATTAGAAAAGACTATTTTAATTACTATTGCCTCTGGGGAACCAATTCAAACTCAGCTGACTCCCTGGTGGTAGTTAGTTCCCAGTACAGGCAAGGAACTTCAGAGGAAATGAACAGTTTATGGGGTACTAGCAGTGTGAACCTATAAGATTCTTGGAACTGTCATAGTGCTTGATCAATACTTATTAATAGGCCACATCCTAGAAGAAGCAAGTGTTAAAAGCCTAAAAGTGTGGACAGCCAATGTCCTAAAAGTGACAACAGTGAGAAGGAGCCAGATATGTTCCTGGGGTGACACTGCTGTGCTTTGGGTAAAAATGGCAGTAAATGGATCAGCCTCCCTTTGTTTAGATGGCAGAGATGGAAGAGTTCTTTCAAACTCTTATATGCACAAAAAGCACTTCAAGTTCTGCAATAGCAAAAAGTGTATTCATTTTGCGCAATGTAAAATCAGACCCCTTGGAGGCTCCAACAGGTTCAGGGAGATCCTTGGAGTCCTGAGATATCCTGAGGCAACTCATTTGTTTGTTTGAGAAAAGGGAGGGCTGGGGGTGGTGGCTCACACCTGTAATCCTAGCACTCTGGGAGGCCAAGGCCAGTGGATTGCCTGAGCACTCAGGTTTGAGACCAGCCTGAGCAAGAGTGAGACCCTGTCTCTAAAAATATCCAGGCATTGCAGTGGGCACCTGTAGTGCCAGCTACTAGGGAGGCTGAGGCAAGAGAATCACTTGAGCCCAAGAGTTTGAGGTTGCTGTGAGCTGTGATGCCAGGGCACTCTACTGAGGGTGACAAGTGAGACTGTCTCAAATATGTATGTATATATAGAAAAGAAAACACTGAAATCCTAACAAAGAGAAGCGAAACCACTCTGTGGCACCTTGCTTCTTACCTAAAGTCCATGTGCTCACTTCATTTCTAGCCCTCTCACGTGGCTGAGAGAAAAAGTGACGGGTGTTGCCCGAGGACTGAAGCATGTAAGAATGGAACCCAACATACTATCCCTCTTTCTCCCCCTGCCTCGGGGCCAGGGGGCCACTAGTAGAGCTCCCCCACCAAACAGAGTGGAGTGCCCACTGAGCAAGCAGGCAGTCAGCCCCGCAGGCGGAAGGCCTCTGAGATGGCAGAGGGTCGTTTGCTCCTGCTGTTTGGCTTCACCTGATGTGGCACATACATTTCTCCTTCCCAGCACCAGGCTGGGAGGCAATAAAATAACCTCCAATAACCCATGTGTGACCTTGAGTAGGGTATCTTTCTTCTTCATGTAGAAAATTTAGGGTTGGATAAGTTGGCCTCTCTGCTCTGTCATTTTCCAGTTTTGTATATTTGAAAATTTCAGTCTAAGGCTGAGTGAAAAGCAATAAGTTACCAATTCTAGTGTCTTGTCTGTCTCTGTTTATCTCCCCATATACCTCTCCACTCACCCATCTGTCTGCTCATTTATCCATCCATCCTGTCATCCATCTGTCATTTTTCCTGTCCATCCTTTCTCCCACCCATTCAACCTTCCATCTATCCTGCCACACATCCATCCAACCGTCCTTCCATGTATCCATCGGTCCTTTTTACTCTTGTTTCATTATAAACGGGTCTGGGACAACTGAAATATTGTTTGGAACTCAGCAATTTGCCTCCCCTTCTCTGTGTCCCTTACTGTGATGGTTAATTTTGTGTATCAAACTGGTTGGGCCACAGTGCCTGGATAGTAGGTCAACTATTGTTCTGGCTATTCTGGATGAGATTAGACATTTAGACCAGTGGACTTCACGTAAAGCAGATTGCCCTCCATAATGTGGGTGGGCCTCATCCAAGCAGTTGAAGGCCTAGCAACAGTAGACATTCTCAGAGACACATGTGTGCAGAAACACAAGCTGCTGCTCTGAATTCGCTGACATAAACCTGAAAGGCCACATACCCAATGTGTTCACAAACACTCTCTAGAAATTCAACTGCTCAGAATGTGCCAACACAAGACAAGCCCTGTCATAGCCCCTCCACCTCAGCACTGTCCTTCCTCTGACCTGCCCAGAGCCATCCAGGTCCCCTGGGCCAGCCAGGATTTGCTGCATTGACCCCACTACCCCAGTTGCCCTTTCCTTGCTCTGCCTTAATTGTTTGCAACCCCAATGCTCAGAGCTTGGTAAGGGTAAGCACAATTTTGCTGTGCTTTGCAACTGCCCCCTACCCCCACTACCCAATTCTTTTATTTTTTTGAGAACATTTAGCAGTAAAGGCTAATTTATGAAGTCCCTAAAGACCTGAACTTTCTGCAGAATTGGCTGTATCTTCTAGTGGGTTAGAGTCTAATTGGAGTAGAGCAGAAGCCATGAGCCATGCTGGCGAGGGGAGGGAGGGAACCACACCAGGCCATCATCTGCAGACAGCTCTCCTCCCCTGCAGGGAGCTGAGGGACAACCTGCAGAGGAGATGGGGGTGGACACTGGACAAAGGAAGAGACCGGGAAGGGCAGGAAGCCAGAGGGTTCCAACTCTATCCTTGCTAATACCCTAGCCAAATCCAGAAACTACCCGAGCCCTGGAGACTCTTAACAGCTCTCAGTCTACCCTTGTTAACTCCCAAGGTCATAAATTCAAATCCAGTTTAAATATACTCCACCCCTTGGATTTTCTCATGTCCTGAGCCAACACCTGTCCCTGGGTTCAAATATTCACATACCCTCCCAGGCAGACACTATGTGAGGGCTAAAGCTGAAGTGTGTAAAGACACATTCAATTAAAAATAAGAGGCTTAATTCTCCCTGTTGAAAGAAATGGAAGAGGCCTGGTGTGGTGGCTCACATCTGTAATCCCAGCACTTTGGGAGGCCCAGACAGAAGGGTCACTTAAGGCCAGGGGTTTGAGAACAGCTGGAGCAACATAATGAGATTTTACCTCTACATAAAAAATTTTTTTTAAATTAACTAGGCATAGTGGCACACACTGGTCGTCCCAGCTACTCAGGAAATTGAAACAGGAGGCTCTCTTGAGCCCAAGAGTTCAAGGTTACAGTGAACTAGAATCACACCACTAACACTCCAGCCTGGGCAACAGAGCAAGACTTTGTCTCTAAAATAATAATAATGGTAATAATAATATGTAGGAAAAAAAAAGTAACCACTCTCCCACATCTTACCTCCTTTTCCTAGAGCACTCACTTACTCTAGAAAATCTGCAACTGGCAGTTTTTTCACTGTCTCTTTGAAACATTTGTAACTCTTTTAAAATGCTAAATAAGCTTCTTGCCACCCAGGCATGTCCTTCTCAGGGACTTGGGCACCATCCCTTTGAAAGGGAACACAGCGCCCTGATCTCCTAGTTTCTGGGGGTGGAGGGTAGGAGTCCACCTTTGGCGATAAGCTACAAAACTGCCTCTAGTCATAATGAGAGAAGTTCATTTTCCCTGTGGATAAAGGCGATTAACAAACACAGTTGGCTACCCCAATAACCAAGTGAGTCTAGGATGAACTGTGTGTGACCAATGATGCTGCCAAGTCCTCTTACCTGAGGACTAGTTATTATTTATCCTAAGAACATGTACATAATGGGTGGGTGGTGCTTGTGTGTATACAAGGCTGAGACTCCTGTGTTTGCACCTTTTCACCTTCTGGTTGAATGCTCATTCATTAATAAAATGCTTTCTTTCTCTTCTACCTTTGAAGAGAGGTTTTCTGGGTTGGGGCAGATTTTGTTTTTAATTACAATTCCCTGGTAATTTCCAGGCTCTCCTACAGAGAAGATATGGCAATGCTCTGTCCAGGCCTTTCAGAAGTGGGGAGGCCGGCAGGGAGGAAGCGAGGAGAGGCACACAGGCTCTGCCAAGGTCAGCCCTGCTGGGATAACAGAGGCCGGGTGTTACCAGTAACAAACAGGTTCAATCCATCCTGGGCGGATGCAATCTCAGCAGTGTCCTGATTCCCTGGCTCCAGTCTGCCTTCCTAGCAGGGCTCTCTGTCCCAGGTTCACCTGCCCTCTTTTATGGATTGCTTGTTAAATTTCTTTTGTTTTCCCCTTCAGCAGTTCCAGCTTCATATAACAGATGTGCCCGAAATACCATCCTCTACCTGTCCCCTTTGTTACACAGAGAACCTCATTCATCTGGACCCCATTTATGGCATTTTTAAAAATCATGTTTCTAAGCAAAGATTAAAGTGTATTTTGCTTATTCTGTGAAGACAAGGTTATTGTCAAGTACATGTGTCAACAAATTTGCTGAGAATCATTACATTGACTTGAGAGCAGGAATTCTCTCTGAGCACGGGGGGACATCTTTGCACACTGGATTGTGGAATGTCAAATGTTGATTATTTTTCTCCTTCATCCCCACAGCTAAGTGTGAATCCTATAAATGGTGGTCTGAGTGGCTGTGGGCTCTGCCCTGGTCAGGCTGGGGGCTAAGGTCAGCCTAAGGGGAAGACCTTAAGAGGTGATTTGTTTTAAGCCTCTGGACTCTAATTCTCAACACTGGCTGCACTTTAGAATCACCCCAGGAGCTTATGTGTGCTAATGTGCAGATCCCACTCCCAGAGTTTCTGATTTTATTGGGCTGTACTGGCCTGGGCACCAGGAGCCTCTGATGTGTGGCCAGGGTAAAACTCACCAGGACAGAGAATGGAACCCTAAGTTCTCAATCAGACTCACCAGACTGGAGTTGAGGCTCTGCTTGGCAGTTTTGAGCAGCTTAATTAACCTCTCTGAACTTCAGCTTTCTCATTGCCAACACTGAGTCGACTGCAGTGGTCGACCTCAATAATCCTCCCTTGTCAGAAAGTATAAATTTACCATCAGTAATTACTGTATATACTTAAGTATAAGCCAAGTTTTTTCGGCACAAAATTTGTGCTGAGTTCAGGTTTTTCGGCACAAATTTTGTGCCGAAAAACTCGGCTTATACTCGAGTATACACGGTAACTATGTTACCAATAAAAATCCAGTTTTTATCAATAAAAAGGTACTGCTTTGGGGGATGTGAAAAAGAAGATGCCAGGGCCCTCCTGTCCTCCAAGTCTCCAGCAAATGTCACAACAGGCTCCTTTCCTTCTCTCAGAAAAAATCCCGTTTCAAGATGCTGGCTCTCCAGACTCAAATGGTAGTTTATTAAATTCTCCCTGAAACTCGGGGAAGTTTCCAGGGAACTCTTTGCATATACTTAAGGTCTTATATATTAAAACTGATTGAAAAGAAATGGATCCTTTTCTGTTAGAAATAATCACCTTTGTATCTCAACATAAATAGGAAGCAACTCAGAAACTGAGCCTGGAACTTAATGTCAGGTCACACAGGTTTTAGACCTTCGTGTGCCTTTGACTAATACCCCTGACCTCTTCTAGCCTCCATTTGCTCCACTAAATTTTAGATTGTGGTTCTGAAAAGTGAGGTTGAAAATGCTGTGAAGACTGTGGCATTACTCAGCTCGTGCCTGCTGCAGACTCAGTGGGAGAACGACACGCTTCTGCAGCACTGCAGGAGAGGCAGTCAAGAACCAGCTTTTCCTGAGCAGCTCTTCCACCAAGCTTTCTGAATCGCTACTGGTTCTGTACTCTGCCAGGTGTAGACAGGGCTAAAGATAAAATAGATACAAATTGTGCCTGCCTGCCTTCAGATAGATTGAGGTGCAGAAGTTCAGATAAACCATGTGTGTAACTAACTCTAACACCCAGTTGAGGAGCGGCCAGGCCAGGAGTCAGAGCAGCCTGGCTAGAGGAGGTAGTATTTTGACTGTGCATTGAAGGGAAGCAGAGTTTGGGTAATGAAGCAGGAAATGCCCTTCTCCCAATGTCAAGGATGTCAAGTAGCCCAGGGTGTGAGGCAGGAGATCTTAGATTACTTGGGGGCTATTTCTAGAGATGAGGTATGCATATTTAAAGCCTTTGGTACACATTGCTCAAGTGTCCTCTAGAAAGGATGCTTTAATATACACTGCACTAGGCAGATGCTAGCAGCCTTGGTCTGAAAGTGCAGAGGAGGAGGAGGTACAGGGACTGGGAGTGGGAGTAGGGGTTTGTCTTATCCACTCAACAAATCTTTGCCCATCACTGGGTTGGGTGTGCTGTGCAGGGTTGAATGGACACGTTTCTGTGCTCAGGGAACGTAGCCTGCTGGGAGAGACAGACCATAGCCCAGCTGTCTGGGCAAAGCCAGGGCTCCTTTGAAAGCTGCAAGCAGGTTTTCAAGCTGGGAAAATTCTGTCCCTTCTGGGTTCTTCCTTTCAGAGGCGCCTCATTCTGTGAATAATTCACACAGATCCACCAGCTCTCCTTAGGTTCCCTGATTCTCCAGAGGACAGGTAGATATCCTGGCTGCACATTGGCCAACCCCACTTTCTGCTACATTCCTTGTCCCTGCCACTTGCCCTTCAGCACTGGAAGAATTTCTGAGGTGCTTAGAGGAATCTGCCCAGCTCCCTGTAAGTGGCTCAGCTGTGCCTTCTCAGGCTCTGGGCTGGAAAGCCATCACAGGGATGAGGGGGAGCCCCTTCAGTGGGCATCCAAGGCCTTAAAAATATGCATGCCCGTTAACCTGGTTTTTAGAAATCCCAAGGAAATAAGTGTGAGTATTTACAGAGATTTATCTGCAAGATTATGCATGAGAGCCTTGTTTATGGGGGGGGGGGAAATTATTGAAAATGATCTCAATTTTCATCCACAGGGCTTGCTTAAATAGTTTATGGTGTATTCACACAATGCAGGCATTATAAATTACATCATGGAAGAATATTTAATGACATGAAGAGAAACAACGTGTACTATATGATCCCATTTCTGATAGAAAAATATATACACGTACGTGTATGTAAAGACACAAGGGAGAGAGAAAAGTTATAGGTCAAAAACATAAAGCATTCATGATTTCAAAACAGTGGAATTATAAGAACTTTGAATGATCTTCTCTGAATGTTTCCTACAAGAAATGCTCATTACTTGTATAAAGAGAATAAAAGATAGTCTACTTTTTAAAATGACATCTCCCAAGCACAGGACAATGGTTTCCATTTGAGGCACTGGAAGGTGGGAGCTGGGTGCTGGGTGCAGAATTGCTGCACTGCCCAGGGCAGCTCTAGGGTGCTGGGGCACCTTCCTCTGCTGGGTTCCGCACAGCGACCCTGCTTATGCAAAGAGCTGCAAGGGAAATGCGCCTGGCGGCCTTGCCTCAGCCCTGGGCAAATAGATTTTCTGACTCCTCAGCTCCATTATGGGCCCTAATGGGGCAAATCAGACCTCAGGCCTGATAGTCATGTAAAAGCAGGACAGATGGATTTTTTGGTCAGTACGTTCAGCTCAGCAGAGCAGGCATGTTAGAACTTCTTCCCTCCTGGACTGCTCAGCCCTTGCAAAGCAAGCACCCTCTTTAGGCAGGCTTCCTGACCACCCTGCTCTGCTGTGCGCTTCCACTGCTCCCGCACTAATAATTGACACTTGTAGAGTGCTTTACTTGTAATAGCCGGAATGATTCTGCCAACAACCCTATGAGGTGGTACTGTCACGCTCTTGTTACACATGAGGCTGTGGAGGCAGACAGAGCATAAACAACTTACTCAAAGTCACAGGCTGATGAACGGCAGAGTATGGGGTCAGACCCAGGCAGTGCAGCCCCAGGATCAGCCCTGGGGGACACCATGCCATGCAGCCTCTCTGGCAGACAATTGCTATCACAGTCACGTTTCCATGGTGATTCTGAGTTGTTCCCAGACCTTTCCTGGAAGACTGGATTCCTCAAGGATATGAACTGTGCCTTTTATTTCCCCGAGACCTCCCAGGACCAAAGAGCGTGCTGTGCACACAGCAGCTTCCCTGGGCTTGTGCCATGGGCACACACAGCCCACCTTCTTTAATACTCCAGCTAGACTCCTGCAGCTGGAGCCTTGTGTTTAAGTAATTATGCAGCCAATCTGGCAAAACATCTCTTTAGGGAAAAATGTGAGGCTGGAAGCACCTTATTCCTAGACTCAGGATGCGCTAGGTGTTGGCTTTCTGCAGGGCTCCTGGTTTCTTTCCACTTCTCCAGAGCATCCTCCCAAATGCCTGTTCAGCCCCAGGTACCTGGACGGGACCCAGCTCTACAAAGGATCATGGCCCAAGAGCTTCCACTCCACTGGGAAAGAAAGACCCTGTGAGAGAAACAGCATACCACCAGCAGGCGAGCCGGGTGCAAGTGGACCTCTCGGCTGACATTTGTTTCTGCCGGGTTTCCCGGCTGGACTCCAGCCCAGGTTGTAAGAGGCTGGGCAGATCCAGCACAGACATGTTAACAGGGGTTATCTCAGCATGGTAGGATTACAGATGACTTTTTTCTTGGCTTTGCTTCTCTGCTTTTTCTAATTTTCTGCAATGCACATGCTTATTTGGGCAATTAAGTGATTACAAGGAGAGGAAAGTCTCAGTTTTATGCTGGCCCTTGCAGGACTCTTTCCCCAGCCTTTTGTAGGCTGCTGAGCTCCTAGCACCCTCTATTCTATGTAGCTTCCTCCAACCTTTCAGACCTTCACACCAGCAAATCCCACCCCCACTTTGTCCTTCCTCTCACTGTATACTAACCTGGTCAATATCTTGCAGATTACACAGCATTTCACTGGCCTGCTGGTCCCCATAACCCTGATGCCATGAGAAGTCATCTTTTGTGTCTTTGCAGATGATATCTAGATTGTGTATTTATTCTTGGTTGCTCTCCTAGACTTTAGCTCCAATTAACTGTCCAACACCTGCAGCTGTGTGTCCTCAACCACCATGTTCACAAGAAGCATCTCGTGCTCCCCCTCCTTTGATCTTCTCTGCTTAACAATCCGGCCTCCTACGCTCATGCTTACTGTTGGCTAATTTTTTCATGAGGTCAGTATGGGCCCCTGTTCCGTAGTGGGCTGATGACAGTAACAGGCCCTCTCTGTTTGTGTCTCCCTCCATTGTTCAATTTGGTAGTCGGCACTTGACCATACGACTTACTTTAGTCAATGGGAAACAGTAAACAGGATGTTAACAGAAACTTGAGAAGTGCTCGCCCATCTTTTTCTGCTCTTGGAAATCCAGCAATTGTTACCACTTAAACCCAGGCTAGCCCAGTTGCCCTCACCATCTCAGCTGATAGCCAGCCAATGTATGAGTCACGGCATACTGGTGGGCCCCGAGAATTATGAGCTAAATAAGCTGTTACTGCCTTAAACCACTAAGTTTTGGGAGTAAAGTGTTATGTAGCTCATGAATCTGTAAGACTGTGTGTCTGCTGACCGGAGGAAGAGATGCTATGCAGACCACCTTTTGAAACTTCCCAGGTATGACTACAGACATCCTGATGGAGGTATGAGAACACACACTAAAATTTGTGGTTTACTTTTTATTATTTTGCTTAAGAAGATTCATAGGGGAGGAAGGAGGAAGGTTGGAGAAAGAAGAGAAGGAAAAGACAAGAGGAAAGCGGAGACAGAGAACATGAGGTTATGAGTATGGACCCTTCCTGGCAGCATCCCCAGAGGCCAGGTAGGAGGGTGGCCAGCCTGACATGCCAGCAGGACCTGGCTGGAGGACACTGGGGCCATTTGTTCAAGGGACCACTTGGTTCTCTCGGCCACTTCCTCCCTTTTACATGCACACCTACCCCATTGCAAGACTGGCCTGGAGCTGGGTATCTCCTAACGGTAAGCCCTGGCTTCTCATTTTCATGATTCACATTCACCCTAGGACTCAAGCAATATCTGTGGAACTGGGTACACAGCACAGCTGTCTGACCTGCCCAAAGACCAAATCAAAATCCTTCCCTTCCCAGCTACCCAGAGCCCTACTCCTAGAGAGAACAGACCCAGTCTGTTAGCGGGGCTAAGGGGGCAAAATCAAACAGGCTTGGTAACCTTATGCTTGCATAAACTGAGTCTTTAGAAAGTGGAGAGCCCATAGAGTCCTCTGCTTTAGGAAGGAGCTCCTTTCACAGAAAACATGAGTGAGTCAGGGTTCAGTTATGGTGTGTCTGTCTTCCCCATTCTCCCCAACTAAGAAAGTCTGTGGGATGCCCCGAACCTGAGCCAGAATCACCCAAGTACAGCACAAGGAAGTGAAAATCAGTATTGGGGGGACTTGAATAAATACAATGGATCGTTTGTTAGTAAACAAAACCATCAGGCAGAACTAGAGAAAGTTGAGAAATAAGTCAGACACAAGAATGGTGAGAGGTTGCACATGTGGGTGTGTCTCATGGAAGCAGGGAGTTTCTGGTGGGCTGTCCTGGCCATCCCCCAACCCCCTGTGCTGTCTGTGGCACTGCTGGGCAGCCTGGCCCCTTGCCGTCACTCTGCTTTGTCAACCTGCTGTCTTCACGCTAGCCCGCCTGTTAGTAGTGTCTTAACACAAAGCCACCATCATATTTAGTTGGCTATGTGGTCTATAGGTGTTTATCAAGGCTACTATGCACCGGGCACTGCTAAATTATAAACATACTACCATTTCCCCAAAGTTTCATTTAACAATGAAGACACTGTTCATTCAAGGGAGACACTGGGCAGACACAGTTTTGACCCTCATGAAACTTACATTCTCATGATGGAGACAAAAACATAGATAAATTAGAAATTAACTAACTGATTTTAGTTTTCCATTGGTTCTATGTAGAAATAAAGAGGACAATAGATAACAACAGGAGGTCAATCATTATAGCAGAAAGAACTGGGACTACTCTGCACCCGCTACCTGACAGGTATTTCTCCTCTCCTTCTAAGCTCAGGGAACCCCAGTTTGTACATGTAAGGACAGATCTAGCTTGATCTACTCCAGCTCCTTGGGAAGAACTGTGATTGGTCTTGGTAATGGCAGCCACGTTCCATTTTGCCATTGATTTGTCTACTGAGGGCGTATGTCCCAATTCTGACTAATTAGAAATACAGGAAAGTCTTACTTCCCTTCCCTGACTGGAAACAAAGAATTTTGAAAAGAGAAAACCTCCATCCTGTCTTTGCTACTTATGTGCAGACATGATGCATCCATCTCGCAACTGCAAAGCAGTAAGTGCCAGGACATAATGGCAGAATAGAAGAAGTGAGGTAGGACTCTCAATGATGCCACAGTGCAACTGTACCTGCCCCCTCCAGGCTCCTGGTTATGAGAGATAACTAAACGCTGTTAATACTTAAGTCACTGCGGCTACTTGCAGCCATTGCATATGTAAATTGGTTCAATCTCTAAGGACTGTAACTTGGCAATATATTTCTATTTAGAATGTACATATCCTTTGACTCAATTCCACTTATCAGAATTTCCCCCACCAGTCTTTTCATGTTGTGCTCAAATAAGTATATTTAAACATATTAATTCTATTATGTATGTAACCATATGGTTAGGGGGATTGTGCTGCATCCATAAAATAGGATATGTGCTGAGTTTAAAAAGATTGGCCCAGCTCTGTATACCAGTAAGGAATTATAGTCTAGATACAGCAAGTGAGAGGAGATTAATACTGGCTGAAGCCAGATGATGGGCACATGGAGATTTGTTATGCTTATTTTTCTTGTAAATTTATTATGGGGAAAAGGAAATTAAAAAAGTTTAAAGACAAGGGAAGGAACAGCAGTGTGAATAGTATGATGTGTGTGTGTGAGTGTGTGTGTGTGTGAGTGTGTGTGTGTGTGTGTGAGAGAGAGAGAGAGAGAATACATATTTGAAACATGAAAACATATTGCTGGAAGGAAATGGTGACAACATTTACTTCTAGGGAGAGGAGGAGGACTTAGGGGGAAACTGAGTCTTCATAGCTCTTTGTCCCTTTTGAACTTATTAAACCCTGTCATATATTATTTAGTTAAAAAATAAAATATTAAAAAATTTAACTAATGCAAAAAACAGGTAGGTTATAGATAGACAGGCTGCACATACCCTCTCAATATGGTCTCAAGTGCTGCATGAGTTCAGGCAATAATCCCAGGTCCCAATCTGCCCAGTGGCCCCCAAAAAGGTGATGCTGAGACAGGTAAGCCCCAGGTTGCAAATAAGCTGTCTTTAATGCTAGCAAAGTTACAAAGATGCTGGAAAAGCTTGATTATATACAGCATCAATACCAAGTGCTACAGCCTGAATATGAAAAACAAAACATAACAAAACCTATTTCCATGGGATATTAAAAAACTTACTTTAAAAAGTAATGCCTTAAAATAAATAAATAAATAAATAAAAGTAATGCCACTGCAGACATTTTTAAAAAAAACAGAAAAACATAAAGAAGGGTTAAAAATCATTCCTAATCTTACTCCCAGTAACAGCATTATATTTTGATGTGCATGTGTATGTGCCTGCATGTATATGATCAGAAAAAATATACTTTATAATGTGATTTGTACCACTTTGTAACCTGATCCTTTCCAGTTTACAAAATACAGTTTTTCCTACATCATTAAATATTATTTTACAAAATGAATTTCAATGTATATTGCTCTAATGTGGCTTTTTAATAGCCATACCAATTTCCTATGTTGGACATTTAGATGATTTCCACAAATATATAGCTCAATTTCCTTCCTTCTTCCTTTCTTTTCTTCAACAACCAATTATGAAGAGCAAAACAACTAGGTTCAAGCAAAGCAACTAAAAGTCATTTGAGAGACATTTGGGGAAATTTGATGTAGACTAGTTCTTTCATGATATGAAGGCATTATTATTTTGTGAAAATAATCTTGTGGTTATGTAGAAATTCTTATTTCTTGTCAAGTACTGAAGTAGTAAAATTTCATGATGTGTGCAATTTGCTTCAAAATATTTTTGCCAAAAAAGAAGCAAATATAGAAAACAATAATTATATCTAGGTGATGGGTACATTGTATTAATAGTTCATTATTCTATTGCCTACTTTGACATTTGACATTTTCATTTAAAATATGCTTTAAAAAATAAAATACTTTGAGCTAGGCACTATTAGCTGGGGGTATAGCGGTGAGCAAATCAGACTCCTGCCATCTCAGGGAACACAGAGTCATAGGGGGTCATGTTTCCATTAGGAAGTCTCAACAATATGACTGATGCCTCCAAGATCTGTGTGAGCTTTGCTTTACTTGTACCCTTCACACCATTATTACTGCAGACGTATTTTTCCAAGTTTTAAAAACATCTACTCTCTAATGGCCTTGACTGGGAATTTCCAAACAGCGGCACAATCATATAATACACATAAAAAATCAGCTCTGTGGAGTGGGGCATCCCTAGGGTTCGGGCAAACATTTCCTGGGCACCCATGTGTGTTTGGCACTGCAAAGGTGCCAGGATTTTAAAAGTGGATGTCGCTACCCCTGTCCTCTCCTCAGAACCTAAGGGAGAGGATGGACCAAGCCAGACAACCCAGCCTCAACATCCAGGAGGGAAGTTGGTTGGAGGGCAACCTGGACAGGCTTCTTCATGGTGGAGAGAGAGACCCCAGTGGAATAGGGGAGATTCAGGCTAGAAAAGGGATGGACAAAGCATCCCCGTCCCCTCAGAGGGACTGGAATAGAAGGCTCCTGAGGGGCCAGCACGTGGGGGGTGTGGGTTCCCCTTTTCTCTAAAGGGCCAGAGAGTAAACATTTCAGGCTTTGTGGGTCAAGAGCTAAATCAAGAACATTATGTAGATACTTAATACAACAAGAGTGAAAACATTGCCACAATTTTTTCGTGGATAAAATCCAAACTTTTGGATACACAACAAAATGTAAATTTCTTTTAATTTTCTCATGTCAGAACTCTTATTTTTCTTTTGATTTTTTTCAGCTTTTTTAAAAGGTAAAAACTATTTTTGGTTTATGGGCGGTACCAAACAAGGAAGGTGGCGGCAGGATTTAGTTCACCAGCAGTTTCTGGATTCCCACCTGACACGATGTTTGGATGATTCTAAATGGAATGGTTTGTTTTCGGAGTTGCTCTTCTAGTCTTGAGCTAGTCTTCTCACCTGAGTTCCCAGCTGATGGCAGCTCCTTACCAGCTGGGGCTTCTCGGGAACGTCACTGGACCTCAGTTTCCTCTTCCAGAAAGGCTGAGGATGACACCACCCTACGCGCAGGCTGCTGTGAGGGAAGTGTCGCTATGCCTGGGACACCTCCACTTGTACACAGGAAATACTGGGCTGCTGATGGGGCGCGTTCAGAGCGTCCCCACAGGCCGCAGTGCCTGGAGCCCCATCCCACCCCCGAGCGAGTGCGCCTCCTAGAGCTTTGGAGACAGACTCCTCACAACTAGGGGATGCGTGTCCTGGAGTGGAGGGAACCAGAGACCATCCGCCCTGGTCCTCTTTGGAACCCAGTCCTCCGCTTGCAGAGCAGGCATGAAACAGAAGTGCCGTCCCCCGTCCCCTCATACACACATTCTTCTTGTGGACGTCAGACACACGCAGGGCCGCTCCCTCTAACCCCGGGCTGCCCGGACGCCTAGAACCGGGGGCGCTGAGAACTCGCTCTCCCCCATCGCCCCGCAGTGCTGGCTGCGCAGGGCTCGCCATCGGGCCGGGCTCGCGCCACCCGCCCGCGGGGATGCCGCCCGGTCCCCCAGCCAGCTCCGCCGAGCCCCTCGCAACCACCCAGCTCAGGCCGCTCCCTGCGCTGCTGGAAGCACTGTCCTGAGCGGCCGATCACTGTGCCACAGTTGCGCCAGAGCGTCTGACCGGACCTCAAGGATTTCTGGCTCCTGCCAACTGCCCCCACACTTTCTGGACGTACCCGAGGGTGCGCCCGTGGCTCCTGGCGCAGCCGAGGCCCTCCCTCGAGGTGCCCGAGGCGTGCACCGGCCCCAGCCCGCAGCCCCCGGACCTGACGCTACCCCGCGGGGCGGGGCAGGAGCTGGCGCTTGGGGTGCGTCGGGGCCTGCCGGGCACTTGCGCAAGTTGTGCTGGGCGGCTATAAGAGGGGCGGGCAGGCATGGAGCCCCGGAGGAGTCGCGGCGCCTACAGCTGCAAGGTAAGTAAGGACCCAGCGCGCTCCTTTCTCTTTCTCCGCTGGTCTTTTTTCGCAGGCCGCAGCACCCACTCAACTCCAGAGACCGGGGAAACTGAGGCAGTCAGGAGGCAGGGTGGATGGTCTGGGTCCGGACTTTGGTGGCTTTGCACCGAGCTCTGGGCAGGGGGAAAGTGCTGGGAGCTGGCAAGCGTTGGATTCGGGGTTGGGGCTGTGCCAAGTGCCCAAAAGTCAGGACTCTGTCCCTGTGGAGCCAGCAAGGACCCCAGGAGACCTTCTGAACCTCCAGCCTCAACGCTCCAGCAGAGCCCATGTGCTCTGGAAATTGCCTTGAGCACGTCCCCAAAGATCAGGGAGACTATCCTCATCTTGAGAGGATCAGTTTGGAGGTGCAGGGGTCGCCGGTGCCAGCGGCCAATTTCTGAAGATGAGACATCCCCTTGGCTGAGGATAAGAATCCAGGCATCATTTTCCAGAGAAGGGCCTGACCCTGAAAGGGAGGGGCTGTAAAAGGCTGATGCCCAGGAAGAGGACGTGTAGAGGTGGGGAGAGACACTGTCAGGAAGAACCCAAAGCTCCTGGGAAATTGTGTCTGGGTCTCACCACGTGTGGCCTTAAAGCCAGGCAGACTGCCCTTCTCATAAGGGATAAAGTGGGATTTCATGGGAAAGGCCTTTCACCGGCATGTTATGAATTTCCAGTCACACCACAGGTAGGTGGGCTCCGGGTGAGACCCTCAAGCCCACCTATCACCTTCCTTCTCTCCAGACTTGGTTTAAATTTCACTGTGGTTCCCCTACACTCCTGTTTGTATAGCTTTAAGATGGAAGCAAGTTGGAAAAGTGACTCACATACAGTTGGATCCAAGTGAGATAAGTGGCCTGGTTGTCATTTGAGAATAGCAGGTTTGAAGACCACGTGATAATTCATTTCTGTTGGAAGGGTGGTCTTTGGGGAGGTGGGCGGAGGGTAGGGGCTTGGCAGTACCATGCCAGCAGACCAAGCTCTCTGACTATCCCTCACAGTGTAGGAATTGACCTCTTAGCTCGAGTTGTGTTTGCTCTGTAGGATTCTAAGGTGGGCAGTGGGGTGGACAGCTGGGACTGGGGAGCGAGTTCCCAATCTCCTTCCCACCAGGTCTGCAGAACCAAATATGGGAGGAGGAAGGCTTCTAGGCGCTCAAGAGAAAAAAAGGAGAAAATGGGGGATGCTTTTGGTTCTTTCCTTTCTCAAGCAATTGGGCTGAGGGGAACATTTCCATGTTGGCTAAAGGAGCATCCTTCTCATATTTTGTACATCTTCTACCCAAAATAACTCTTCTTGGTATTTGGGGAAAATATTTCCCTCCCCCTCCATTCCAGGAAATGGCTCCAAGAGCCAAGGACAGAGCCAGGGAAGTTGCAGTGAATTCCTGCCCCTGAGCCCCAGGCGGATTCCTTGCCTGTCTCAGTGACCTATGTAGGGTGCGAAGGTGGCCGCCCCGGGAGAGCTCTCCTCCCAAGTCATTGTCCCACCTCTGCCTTGCTGCCACCCAGGGGAACATTGGAGTCAGGGAGAGAAGAGAGGCTCCAGGGAGATAGCGTCCTCGTAGGGTGGACATCTGTGAACAGAATTGATGTGACTTAAAGGAAAATCAAGCCAAATTCTCCAGTAGTCAGCCATTCAATCAGTAGGCCCCACCTGCACCTGCAGGCCTCTAGCAGCCTGCAGCGCCCTCTGGCCTCTTAGCAGAGAGCCTTGAAATTCTTTGTCCACATAGTCATCTCAGAAAAACAGAAAGAGGTTGTTTCTACTTAAAAACAACACACTTGGTGCTTGGGCCCACAGAATTCTTTTCACTTATTCCACATGTGACAATAGATAAGCCGTTTTTCTCAGCAAATGGCACATTACCACCTTTCCTGCTCAGTTTGGTAGCTCTCTGGAATGGAATCTGTAATCAGTGTTCATACTGACATTCATTTCACTGATAGAGAAGATTTAGTCCCCATCTAGGGGACTCCAGGCTGGAGGGGTGCCAAGGAAGAGGAGAGAAACTACAGAGAAGATAGGGAGCAGAGCAGAGGTGTGTGGGAAGGGCAGGGCCCAGAGAGCAGGGGTGAGAGCCAGGCTCATGAATGGGTCCATGTCAGGGAGCACCCAGGGATGAGTCTAGAACAGCGGTTATCAACCTGTGGGTCGCAACCCACAGGAACTGTATTAAAGGGCCGCAGCATTAGGAAGGTTGAGAACGACTGGTCTAGATGGAACGGAGTCAGGGCCACAGAGGAGGGGCAGGAAACAGACTGAGATACCCAAGAAAGGAATACACAGACACTTAAGCTTTTTCTGTTTTAATTAAGTCAGCTTCTTAAGAGTTCCTGCTGGAGAAAAGTGAATTCTAGGATGTGACTTTAAGATGGGATTAAGTAAACCACCGTGGAGGTAGGTTAACCTGGTTAGCCGATGAAGATCAAGAATGGGAAATATTTCATTTATTTATTTAACAAATACTTAACGAATACCTGCTCTGTGTCAGACCTGTGGTAGGTGCTGGGACGAGTACAGGTGTCACTAATAGATCATGGCCCCTTCTCCCTCGGAGTCTGAGTCTGGATGGGGCTGCAGGTTCCCCTCATATAGCCTCCAGGGAGACTGTAGCAATTGATCAAAATTGACACAGGAAGTTGAAACTTCCTTTTTTCCTGATGGGATCAGATCTAAGGGTACTTTCCAATGAGCAGGAAGACTATAACACCCATACTTACAACTTGGCTACTGGTTAAGTATGTTAACATGATTTCTAATGAGGCTTTGGTTGCAAACAAGAGAAAAATCATGCATGTAAGCTCAGTGGTTTTCAAATTGTATATTGTGACCAACATTTGAAAAAAGAACTAAGACTCTCAAGAGTGTATCCTCCATAGTAAAGGTAAATTTTATTTCTTGACATTCATATCTCTTACATGTACATGTATGTCTCAAGCAAAAATATATTTAGAAAGTTGAAAGCTATTCTATGGAGTATAAATGGAAAAGAGTATTTTGCACTGGAGACTAAGCATGAGGAGGGCCACCAAGTCTCATGACAGTCCAGAACCAAAACTGCCAGGAAGTAACCATAATTCACGTCTCAGTAGTCACGTAGACTCTGGTCTCTCTCAGCTACTCCATGAACAGGAGAGAAGAACATCGTGGTCTCTTGCCTACCACTGGTCAAGCAGTTGTGGCCAAGGGGCACTGGAGGGTATATGCAAGCACAGCCACCAGGGAGCATGCGTGTGCGTGTGCGTGTGTGTGTGTGTGTGTGTGTGTGTTTGTCCTGGGCAAGTCAGATCTCTGAGCAGGCCCCCACTACATGTGGAATCAAGCCCCCCAAAGTGTATTTCTCCAGCCTCCCATGCTCTAGTCCTCTATCATGCTCAATTCTCTAACCCACCATGGTTTCTCCAACTCCCTAACCTGGCCTGGAATGTCCTATGTCCCCTTTCTCCTCTGGGGACTCCTGTCCTTAGGGCCTCAGTTGTGTATCTAAAGAATCAATGGATATCTAGAGAAGTGGATCTAGAGAAGCAGTGGACGTCTCTGCCCACCCCCACTCCCACCTTCACACTGAGGCCTCTCTTAGTCTGCCTTCTCTCCTGGGGTGGAGGGAAGACCAGGCAGCTTGGGTCTGGAGGCCACCAGCTTCTTGGGGAAGTGGGGGTGGGGGGTACACCTGAGGATGAGTAAAGATGGGACCGGGTGAAGTCAGACAGAGGCAATCCTAGCAGGGTGGATGGTGCAGCTCTCTGAGCCTCTCACTGGCCCCAGCCTACTTTCTGTGATTACATTTCATTATCTAGGGCTTCCCCGGGGGCTGCTCTTCCTAGTTTTTCTCTTTTCTCCTCCAGTGCACCATGGCAGGCGATGATGGCAGAGATAATGGGAGAAGCAGGCCCTTAATTAAAGGAGAAGGAAGACAGCCTGGGAATAGCTAGAGTGAGGTGGCCCTGGGGAGCAAGAGGCACAGGGCGTGATGGAGATAGCAGAGAGGGGCTGCCCACCACCCTGGAGCTCCCCTCCTCTCTCCAGACACCCTTTCAACCATGCTCAGAGGACAGAAAAGATGCTGTGTCAACATTTCAGTGGTTCATCTTTTAACTTTTAGAAAGTGACAGCCCCTAAATGTTCAAAACCACTTTGGAACTTTGGGGGGAGGAAGGTTTTGCTGCCCAGGAAGATGGCTGATCACTGACGGCTGACCACAGCCTTTCTTCCTGACCAAAGCACCCCATTCCCTGCCTCCCCCAACCTCTCCTGTGGCCTGCCCAGCTGCTGCCCCTAGGTCTACATCCCAGGACCTTAGACTCCAGACTCCACCTGGCAGCTGGACAGGTCACCTGAATTTCCTGCCAGTACTAGCAGCCTCCTCTTTCTCAAATCTCTCTTTGTGCCTCTCCCAGTTTCTGTCTCCATCCCTCTGGTCAACCAGGCTGAAAACATTTGGCTCTGGGAGAGCAGAAGGAAGCATCACAGCCCCACAATCCATGCCCTGCCTCATGGCCCATCACACCCTCCCTGCCAGGTAGGATACACACCCCAAACCCACCTGTGTCCTTCTGCCTCCACCAAGGCTGCCCCTCTTTTCCACCTTCACAAATCCAATTCCTACCCATTCTCAGGTAGGAATTTATCAAATGCCATCTCCTCCATGATGCCTCCTGATTCCTTCACTGGAAATAATGGTCACGAAACCTAACACTGTGGTTAGCTACATGCCAGGGACAGAATTAGCTCTTGAGGTGCTTAATCTCATTTCGGCTACATAATAGCCACAGGTGGTCATTATGATTTGGTCACCCCCATTTTACAGCGAGGAAAACTGAGTCCCAGAGAGGTTAGCTAACTTTCCCAAGGGCCTGTACCCTGATTCAAACAATTTGCTGAACCTTAGCATTTATAAATTTAAGAACAATGACTTCAATCCCCGAATTCCCTAAGGCATTTTATCTGTTTAAATGTCCTCCCTTGCATTGCAGTTAATTATGTAAATTCTTACACCAGTGGCTTGAGGGTACAATTTTGTTCTTTTATTTTTAACAAACACTTTATGAAAATAGTTGACAAAATTGAATACAGTAGTACACGGCCTATGCTTCCTGGGAACACCACCAGCCTCTATCCTGTCCCTCTCTAGTCCTGATCCCACTTTCCTGGGATTCAATTGACAAAATTGAATACAGTAGTACATGGCCTATGTCTGTGTCTCTTTCATCTTTGTACCTGGCCCATCACAGGCCATCAATGAACAGCCAGCCACCAGACCTATATTGAGCAATTATGATGTCTTAGGCACTGTGCCAGATGACGCTGCATTTCCTGCCTTGAATTCTCCCTCCTCTCCTGGTCCCTCCATCCCACTCTTCCTAGATGTTCTGTCTTCCCTTATCAGCCACAGCCAGGTCCCACTCCAGTACTGAGATTCAGGTGAACCAAGGAAGACTTGATGTCCATTTTTTTCTGATGCTTATGTTGGGGGCGCATTAAGTCAGTTTTAATTAAGTTCAGCTGCATTTAGCTGTGACCTGAAAGAACGGTGCAGCACATGTCCAGAGTTAGGAACTCAGTCCAAGCCCAGAATGGCATCCCTGCTTCCGGAGGTCCTCAGGAACCCAGGCTCCTGCGGCTCCAGGCTCTGTTGATCATACAGTGAGGGCTTCATCCTCCTGGTCCAAGCTGATACTAGAATGCCAGTGATCACACTCATGTTTCAGGCCACAGAATGCAGGAAAGGATAAAAAAGGAAGAGGCAGAGGCCCATGACAGGGTCCTGAGAGCTGCCACCTGATATACGGTCTGTGTTTAATGGGCCAGAGTTTAGTTTCACGACCATATGTAGTTGGGGGAAGCTGAGAAGTATAGTATTTATTTTGGATGGCTGCAGCCCTGCCTAAGATGTGGGATTTTCTACTGGTGGGGAAGAAGGGAAGAGTAGCTATTGGGGATGACTGGCAGCCTCTACTGAAAGGGCATCCTGTCTTGTGTGTGAGTGTGGGAATGTGTGCAGGAGCAGGTATGTGTGGGGCAGGTTCTCACCAGCACGCTGATCTCAGATGGACCCGTTACCAGCTCTCTCTGCAGCCCCCTACGTCTCCCCTACACCTGGCCTCTCCTCTTAGGCAGACTTACTGAGCAGCATCTCCTCATTGCCATGTTTTCAAGGAGGTGCAATTTATTTTCAGCATCCACTGAAGCATTTTACCAGTGGTGATGGCAATGGCTTGTAAACTGTTTTTGCATTTAGGTTTCAGAGGGTAGTCATTATGTGAGAGTGACTATGACCAGAATTAATCTGGTAATAAATTGTCTTGGGGAGGAAGGAGCCATTAACACATGAATCTTAGAAAAGGATTCAGCTCCATATTGCACCTTGGTGGGGCTGTTGAGATGGCCTGTGGGGGGCAGGAGGCCAGGTGCTAGATTCAGAGTTGGCTATAGGCAGTGTGGCCCAAGCGCTTCAAGCCCTGCCCGGGAAATTATAATAATGGTAAAGAAGCCAGCATGTACTCCCCGCACCCTGTGCTGGACACACACAGTGGGCAGGGGCGTCAGGTGTTCATCTCATTTACTCTTTGAGCCAGGTGGTGGCATTGGCTCCACCTTACTGATGGGGATCCGATGTTTTAGGGAAGTTAAATTATCCCACCCAGAGACACTCAGCCAATGAAGACGGAGTGTGCTGCTGAGCCCTGGGGCTTAACCACTACAACCTCCAGCCTTTGCTAGGGTTTCCTGGGGTCATGCTAGGGATCAGCACTATTCAACACTGTTCCACAAACACTTGGTGCATTACTCAGGTAACAAGTAGTTAATAGAGGAAGTTTTACTTTTGTAAGAAAGACACGATGCACAAAAAACATGGGGGTCAAATTTCATAGCTTCATCCTAGAGCAGGACATTTGTTTCCAAGTGCCATATTTGCAGGAGCTACCCTTGGTTGGGAATTGAGGTGGTTTGTAATTTGGGCTTTTCCTTAAAGCCTGGAGAAGGTGGTGGGGTGGAGTTGGGAGTGTACCTGCCTATTTGAGTCAGGCAGCCCTGGGTCTGTATCTTGGCTCTGCCACAGTTAACTTATCTTCCCGAGTCTCACTTTTTTTCTCTTCTGTAAGATTCAGATTTTTAACAAATGTCTTCCATCAAACATTGTAAATAATCTGTAAACAGACTCCGTGTTTATATGATATTGCCAGAAATTGAATTCTAATATTGCCACCTATGGGCAGAAAATGTATTACCTGTTTTCATCAAAACCCAGCTGAGGAAGAACACAAAAAGCAGAGATTAACTTTACTACCATCTCCAGAACCTTCATCATAATATTTACCTACATTTTTATTATTATTTTAGGCTCATACACGCATACTTAGCATGGATCAGTGGTCACAGACTCGCATATACTTACCGTGATTGCATTTTATCTCATGTATCTCATTAAAACTTTGCTGCATAATCAAGATCTGCATATAATTAATTTTAGAATTTGTGGTTCCAAGACTGAAAATTCCACACATTCTGGGTGACTGTGTTGTGCTCTCTCTTGCCTCTGTGACTTTGTACTCACAAAGGTTATCCTGTCGTGACAACCACTTTCTACTTGTGCTAACCTCTCCTCAGTCTTTAATACCCAGCTCAGGTGACACTTCTTCCAGGGAGCTCTCTTTTGCCACTCAGGTGGTCTCTTGCCCTTCCTGCAAAGCTCTTTCTTCCTGTATTAGAATATTTGTAAGCCCCCTGAGGGTAGAGAGCATCCATCCGTTGTATCCTTGGTGTTTACTGCTATGTCAGACCATCTAATGATGGTTGGTGAGTGCTGGTGGGATTCAGGCTCCCAGTGGTAAAGGCCAGCGCAGAGTGTGAGCCGGCTGCTGTGAGAGAGTAATGGAGAGGATGAGTAAGAACCTAGGCTCTAATAATACAGTGCAGAAAAAGCCCATCTCACAATACCTTTCAGCTCTTTCACAGGCATTATCTAATTTGGTCCTCGTTAAAGACTGGGGATATTATAGAGACGAAGGTGGAGTCAGGTTTTTTGGTGGTTATTTGATATTCTTAAAGTTATAGTGAGTAAACGACTGGATTCAAACCTTCATAGTCTGCTCTCTTTCCCTTGAAGCGCACAGTAAAGCCCTCATTGCCCCCCGCCCCACATCCCTTTGATCACAGCCCATCTTAATGCTCTGTACTCTCATGGCGGTTTTATGGACCAGGCCATAATCCTCTTCCCAAGGAGATGCATTTCATTACCACATGTCTAGATTGTCACTTGTCTCTGACTTTGAGGAGCTGGAAGCCAGGGCAGAAAGCAAAGCTTCCATTTCACCCATGTTCTGTGATATGGGCAGAACACTGTATTCTGAGATACCAGCCCCTTGCAACATGTGGTTCCTTCTGTTTTCAGGCCCAAGAAGCACATCCCAGGAAGGAAAATGCGCTGTGGACCCCTGTGCCAATTCCTGTGGCTTTGGCCCTACCTGTCCTACGTCCATGCTGTGCCCATCCAAAAAGTCCAGGATGACACCAAAACCCTCATCAAGACAATTGTCACCAGGATCAGTGATATTTCACACACGGTAGGGAGGGCCTGGGGGGATAAAGTAGAACTATGGCCAGCCCAGCACTGGCTCCCAATGGAACTGGAACCAATTAGTCCAAGAAATGTTCCTTGAGCACCTTCTGAATGCCACATCCCCCCTGGAAGCTGAGGGGGATTTGAAAGGCCAGGGCTCCCATTCTTTCTGATTATTTCTTCTGGCCCCTCTTCCTGATGAGAGTCAGGGATGAATGGTTCTCATTGTTCTCATTCAAAACCACCCTAGGAGCATTTAACCTTGCCATGTGTTTCCGTTTATAAATCATCGGATTCCCTGATATCAGGCCACATGTGCTTGTTTTCACTCCACCACAGGGAAACCGAGGGTCAGGACGGCATGAGCAGGTGCACTCACCACCTCAGGTCTTCTTCTCTCCTCTGTCTCTGCCTCCCACACATGCCTTCCTCCCTGACTTCACTTCCTTATGTCTCCTTGGCAGACCCTGGTACCAGCCCGTCTCACCTCTGCCCCTTCTTCAGATGTGCTTGTCATTGTGGTTCTTGTGGTGTCAGCTGGCCTTGGGCCTATAAATCCCACTACTGCCTCTCAAGGCCACCCAGAAGTGCAAGTCCACCCTCTTTTGCATTTAGCCTTCTGCATGTTTTCAAGTAGCAGTCAAAGACCAGCCTGGTCTTTTTCCTGGGGTCTGACAGGCCTAGACCTTCAGTCATTCCCCAGTTGAGGTCTGTATTTGGAATTAGGAAGACTAAGTGTGATTCTTCATGCTTCTTTTCTTGGTGAGATCTTAAACAAGTTATTTAATATCTTTAAGACTTGATGTCCTCATCTAGATAATAGGAATAGTGTAGAATTTCACCAGCTGTTATAAGACCCAAATTAGATAAAGCAAGTGAGTTCCCCATTCCCCCACCCCACATAGAGCCACCCAGAGACTTCCACATCTCCTGGTCCCTGTGGGTGTCTGACAGTGGCCTTGGAAAACCAGGAAGAAGTTAAGTGTCTAGAAGCAAAGACAGCTCAGAATTAGAGTTTTGAGCATTTCATAGAGAAAAACCTTTAAGCCTCCTTCTTTGAAAATAATAGTTCAACAAGGCTGCCTGTGATGGAACCAGGGTGTCCTAAGTTGGGCCGTGCCAACACAGGCTATCCTGG
The DNA here is from genome assembly GCA_963574355.1 of Loris lydekkerianus. NCBI lineage: Eukaryota > Metazoa > Chordata > Mammalia > Primates > Lorisidae > Loris > Loris lydekkerianus. The sequence goes on along the minus strand of CAUYPK010168281.1, from coordinate 8,041 downwards.
GAGCAAAGGGGGAGACTGCTGGGGTGGTCAGCCTCAGTGCTGCAGGCGGTGGGACAGGGAGCCCCTCGTGGCAACAGAGAGTCACTGGAGCAGTAGAGGGAGGTGGGGATCCCCTGGGGGCCCAGCCTAAGAAGGCGGGCTGCATGAAGAACCGCCTGGGAGGGAGGAGTCTGTTGAGGGTGGGAACAGTGGGATGGCTGGGGGGTGAGGGTGCTTATGCAGGACCTCAGATGCCTGGGGAGGAACTGGGGCTTCATGGCTGGTTTTTCTGCAGAGGCTATTAGGAGAAGGAAATGGTCTGAGAACACTGGTCTGGAAGTGGAGGGTGAGATGGTTTGGGAAGAGCAAGAAGTGGAGGGTGAGGTGGTTTGGGAAGGACAAAAGTCCAGGAGACCATCTTAGGGCTCAGCAGTCACCTGGGCACAGGAAATAGGGGCCTGGATCAAAATGGTGAAGATGGGGGAGGGAAGGAGCCCAGAGAATGAGCTTCCGTGGTTGTGGGGAAGTCAGAGAGCCTTGATAATAATGACCTCCCTGCTGTACTGAGCACCTACTGCCCTGCTTCCTCCTGCACAGCAGTCGGTCTCCTCCAAACAGAGGGTCACCGGTTTGGACTTCATTCCTGCAGTCCACCCTGTGCTGAGTTTGTCCAAGATGGACCAGACGTTAGCAGTCTACCAACAGATCCTCACCAGTCTGCCTTCCAGAAATGTGATCCAAATATCTAATGACCTGGAGAACCTCCGGGACCTTCTCCACCTGCTGGCCTTCTCAAAGAACTGCCCCTTGCCCTGGACCAGTGGCCTGGAGACTTTGGCAAACCTAGGCAGTGTCCTGGAAGCCTCACTCTACTCCACAGAGGTGGTGGCCCTGAGCAGGCTGCAAGGGTCTCTGCAGGACATGCTGCGGCAGCTGGACCTCAGCCCTGGGTGTTGAGCCCATCAAGGTTGCTCTTCCCCCAAGGAAGACATGGAGGGAAGAAACCTTGGCTTCCAGGTGTCCCCAGGAGAAGAGATACTCTGTGGGCAACTCTTATCCAGGACTCTGTCCATTTCTCTCACTGCTTTAGGCCACCCTTGGATAGGCATAAGGCCCTAAGCCTCCATGTTGCTTGAAACCAAAGATATATTTATATAATCCCACTCTCACCATGGAAGGGGGGATCTGTCCAGCAGAGTAGACTATGTCTGTGATTCTCACCAAATTCTTCAGCCATCAGCAAGACTGTCTTGTCCCCTCCCCATTTTGTCTCCCTCTCACTGCATGCTTCAATTTGACCTGGGATGATTTGCACAATCAGAACAAGATTCCATCTGAGAATTCTGAGGAGTACCATGAAGGCTACATCCATACACAGCTGGAAACTCCTAAGCAGAACAAGTTGGGAGCACTTATTTATTTACTATGTATTTTATTCTGGATGGATTTGAAGCAAAGCATTGGCTTTCCCAGGCATTTTGGGGCCAGCCAAGGACAGACATGCTCCTAGGGTGCTTTTCCAATCTCATCGAAGGGTCTGGCCAAGGCAAACCCATACTGAGTGACTTGAAGGCTGGAATTGTCTGAGCAAAAGCTGGCAGAGGTGGCTCTCAAATTAGAGCTCTTATAACTGATTTTGTTTCTGCTGTGATGCTAAGTCACAGTCCTTGCAATGGCATTGCCCTGAGCAGGGATTCAAGGACCAGGTTCTTTCAAAAAGAAGATTAATTTTGTCAAGTGTAATATGTGCACCCAGGGGTTGGCAGGCAAGGGAGGGATCCAGAATGTATTTTCTGAACAACATTTGTGTGTTGGGCTTTTTAGGAGGGGTGAGGTAGTATCTTCTGATCTTCTGTAACCACTTAAGATGTTTTTCATGAAAATAGCAAAGAATAACTCTTTCACGGGGAGGAGGGGAGCTATGAGGTCTGGGGGAGCCCCTATGAAAAAAAGGTGAGAAGCTAGAGACTGTTGTCAGGGCAGTGGTGAGATCTGACTGCCTCTGACTGTTTGGAGAGTGGTCTTTTCTCGCAGGGAGAGAGGGTGCCACAGGAGAGACAGTGTTCTTCAGAGCAAGGGTCTCTCCAAATGGATTGATTCACTCTGGGTTTATTACTTTATTACAGGTTTATTATCCCTGTTCGGGGTTTGCATACCAAATTGTAATTCTCATCTGATTGGCTAATTCAAAGCAAAGCCAAGTCTCCCACCAAGACTGAATTTTTATTCCAATGGGAAAGCAAAATCCTTTAGCAGGTGGTCCCGAGACCTGGGCAGGCACTGAGGGGTGAATGCCACAACCCCAGGTCAGGCCAATAGAATCACTCTTCCTGCTGGAAGTCATTTTCCATGGCATGGACAAGAAGGCTTGGGTTTTTCCACCATTTTGCTGCTGTGATATAGAAATCACGCTGTGAGTGGTGGATCTGTCCAAGGAAACTTGAATGAGAGCAATAAACTTTAAGACTGAGCACCTCCTTCGTGCTCAGCCCTAACTGGTGCTGTGGGCTAGAGAAGCTCACCAAGAAGACATTAAGACCCAGTCCTAACCCCAGGGACCTTGTGTTCCCAGCGTTCAAACCCCACTCACCCGTGTGCTGAGGCAGGTGTTTCAGCCCAGCAGCCAAATAACCGAAAGCATCAGGGTCGTTGGCAGGTGGGAAATGGTATGAGCTGAGGATGTCAGTGCCCAGGGGCCCACAGGTAACCCTGCCTATACTTTGTAGCATTTTTTACTTTTCAGGGCACGTTAGCATCTAATACTGTGCAGCCACATCCCTTTGAAGCAGGATAACTGAGACTTTAAAAATAAGAAAATATTTAAGAGCATAAAGCCGATAGGTAGCAGGACCAGGTCCCCTGACTCCCAGAGCATCCTCTGAGCCAGGTAATCCTCTCCAGAGAGAGACTCGAACAGGGAAGACCAGAGCACTTTCTGGAAGGGAGGTGTTTTGAGGCTGATTTTGAAGGAGGTACGAGGTGTGAGTCGTCTGCAGGGAGGAGGCTGTTTTGTTGGAAGCTTTGGTGCGTGGAGACACAGAGGTAAAGATGTGAGTGCTGGGTTATAGTGAAAGGCAGAAAAAGAAGAGATGGGAGGGAAAAGGACATGCTAAAGGAACCTTGAGAGGGAAAGAAGTTTGTCAAGAGTTAAGTCCCAAGTTCAGGAGCAGAGGCTTGTGCAATGGTCAGGGTCCCACCTGCTCTGAAAAACAAGCTGCAGGTCATCACAGCCTCCTAACCGGGGGAGGTGTCTCGAGCCTTTTGCTCACAAAACCTGGCTCTCTGGCTCATTGTCAGAGTGTGAAACTTCCCAAATGTAAGTGATTATCTTTTTATACTTAAAACATTTTTTGTTGTTGTTTTAAAAAAAAACTAAATAAATTAACTTTGCTCCCTAGTCTTTGTTTTCTGTTGCTTTTTGTAGAGGGGCTTCGGGAGAGCTGTTTGTGTGTGACAGGGCAAGGCCTGGCTGGCCCCCATCCACCACTGGGGTCAGCTCCACCCCTGGCTTGGCCACAGCCAGTGGCCAGTTATTCAGGCAAAAGGATTACCCTAGAGCCAGGGCTGGCTGGTGAGCACATTCTGCACCAGAGTCTGTGTGGAGCTGCAAATCAGCCTTGAGAAGCACTAAATTATTAAAAACAAACAAAACAAAACAAAAACAACAACCAAAATCCATGCAAACAATCAAACAAAACAAAAGAACTATGCGGCCCAATAATCTAGCCGACCAAGTGCATTGAGTCAAAGAAAAACAGGGCCCTCCTTCTTGCCACCTCTGCAGTACACCCAGGACCTGACAGTTTCCACCCGAATCCCAGGGGACATGGAGAGCAGTCCACCAAAGGCCATTTCAAAGATGCTCCCCTTTTCAAAAAGAGTTGCTGGTTGCTCCAGGGATTAAATGAGATAATGACTCAGCATAGTGTCTGGATTGGAGTGAACCTATCTTCCCTTCCCATCCCAATCAGCAACAGCCTTTAGAAGTTAGTGATCCTGGACCAGGGAGCACAGGGGTGTCAACTCACAGTAAGCATGGATGGATCCTTTCCTGCTCCTTAGTTTAGGCTGCAACAGCACAGTACTATTAGGGTGATGTGGTGACAGCTCAGGGAGTCACCGAACTAACCAAAGAGAGCAAGAGCAAGTAAAGTTTTAGCAAGGAAGGCAAAGTCATCATTTATTTTAATGATGTGGGCAGCAAATCGGGTCCCATCCTAGTGATCCCAGGAATCTTGGAGAGCACAGTGTTGGATTTTATACATAACTTACGGGGGGGGGGGGTATGACCTGCTTCTTGGAAATTCCCAGGGTCTTGATCAACTCTGTTCCTACATGTTCCTATAACAATTTATATCTATTTGTCCACATCAGAAAGTCCCAGCGATATTAATCAGTCTCCCAAAACAACCAGCTCCTCAAGACAACCTACCTGCAAGGTCTCAATTAGCCCCATTCTCATAAAAGCTCAGGCCAGCCTTACCCAAGCCAATCCAAAATAGCCAATATTGGCTTGGTGCCCATAGCTCAGTGAGTAGGGTGCCCGCTACATACACCGAGGCTGGCAGGTTCGAGCCCAGTCCAGTCCAGCTAAACAACAATGACAATTGCAACCAAAAAGTAGCCGGGTGTGGTGGTGGGTGCTGGTGATCCCAGCTTCTTGGGAGGCTGAGGCAAGAGAATCACTTAAGCCCAAGAGTTTGAGGTTGCTGTGAGCTGTGACACCACAGCACTCTACCAAGGGTGACAAAGTGAGACTCTGTCTCAAAAAAATAAATAAATAAAATAACCAAAATAACCTAAGCATGTGTGCCTTCCACCCTGCTCATGTCCCACTGACTACCTGACAGTACATAGACTGGGTGACTTGGACAACAGACTTTTATTTCTCACCGTTCTGGAGCAGGAAGTGCAAGATCAGGGTGTATGGTCGGGTTCTAGTTAGGACCCCCTTCTGGGTGGCAGAAGCATGCCGTCACCTTCCTCTATCCTCAGAAGGAGAGCAACAGACCTTTCTGGGGTCCTTTTTCTAAAGGCACTAATCACACTCATGTGGGCTCCACCCTCATGGCCTAATCACCCCCAAGGCCTCACCCCCAAGGCCTTACCATCACATTGGGGTTTCAAGCATTCAGAATTATATACAAAAAATTATATACAAGCTGTACCAGTGTACCAGCTTGGAATAGGGAGTCAAGTTCCTGCCTAAGGGGAGGCCATGAAGGAACATCCAATATGGGTAGAGCAGCTTTTGTGGGCTACTTGGCAGCTTGAAGAAGTGGCAGGCCTCTGTCCAGGTCAGGACTCCGTTAGCTGCAAGGGATGAAATGCAAGGCGGCAACTCTGACACCTCTTACCGATTCCTCAGGCGGCCTGTCCCTCTCCATGCAGTGGAGATGGCCTCTAGCACCTCCAGGACCACGGGAGACGAGTGTGTCTCTCAGTACTTCCAGCAAACGTGTTCAGGAGGGCTGTTCTATGGGAGGTCTGTGTTATATTGCCAACAATATAAACCACATGGGCTGAGACTGGGGAGCAGTAGTCCCACTCTGAGATGCTCAGAAAAATAAACAGACAAATAAAACAAATGTGTAAAAAAATAGGAAACATTCACCCACCACCATATCATCTGCTCTCTGGAGTCCCATAATCTTCATGACTTAGCTTGGGCAGATCTTGAGTCCCACCTCTCACTCCTGGGCAGTCCCTGCTACTGCCCACCTCTTCCCACCAAGTGAGCCCATCCTGCTGGTCCCTGGGTTCCATCAACCCCTGCACTTACTGGACACCAAGTCTGCCAATGAGGACTGGGGTCTGTGGGCAAATGCCCAGCCTCTCCCCATCCCCCAGGGCAGTTGTGACTGAAGCTGGGGGCCCACACCAGTAACTAGATCAGGAAGGCACTCTTTATTGGCTCTACCTCTGCCTGGCCTCACCCTCCCCATCCTCACTCCTGCTTCCCAGGGACACCCCCCACATAAAACTTCTGCACCAAATCCTCCCACATAAACCTGCACCAAATCCTCATCTCAGGCTCTTCTCTTAGAGGTACCAAAACTAAGACAACTGCAAAGAAAACGAAGATGAGTTTGGATGCTGAGTGAACTCTGAAGCAAGGTTGCAGAGATGCACAGGAAACACACACCAGGACCCAGAGAAACAGCCCTGTGCCCAACAGAGGGGTCCTTAGGAAGAAGGGATCTACTCCGGAGGAAACTCCTGGACAGGGAAAGAGAGTGAGGACAGGAAGAGGCAGCTATTGAGATGGAAGAAAGAGTAATTAAAAAAAAAAAAAAAAAAGCGATGAGAGGACTGAAGAGAGAATTATATACAAACTTAAATATTGCCTTATGAACCACCAATTGGGTAGAGTGTCGGGAACAGTGCAGGACCTCTGCTCTTATTTGGGGGCTAAAAAAAAATGAGACTCTTATATAACAAGCCCATTATTTAATATGTCAGTAAATTATCCAAAAAGCCCGAAAACAGTATTAACTAAAAAGGTTAAACTATTAGAATTCTGCTCACTTGAAATTTGTTCAGCAAACACCTTTGAGTTCAAAGATACAGGTCCCAGCCACCTGTAAGTGACAACTCTGAAATAATGAGGGAAATTGAAATGTGGGTTTAAGATGATGATAGGAATTATTGTTGATTTTATTAGATGTAATGATGCTGTGGTGGTTGCTTATTTTTAAATGCTTCCTTATGCTTTAGAGATGCAAACAGACATAGTTTAGGGAGAAATGAGATGATGTGATACTTCAGCAAAAACCAATATTTGTATATACATATGTGAGGTTAGATAAACAAGATCAGCAACATATTGAGAATTGTTAAAGCTGAGTGATAGGTAAGTGGGAGTTTATTATATCAGGCCCTCTACTTTTGAATGAAATTTCCAGAATAAACATTTTGGGAAAAGGTTTGGTTCAGCCCAGCCAGCCCTCCCCTACTTGGGCACCCTGCACTCCTGCGAAGGCAGGAAGAGAAAGAATGAGAATGTGAGGGGAAGCCGAGTTGTATGTAATGTATCATTTTATTTCACTGCCTGGCACTGTTCCAGGGCCTTGAGGGGCAGCAGACTGTCAGTGTGAGGGTGAAACAGTGAACTAAACAGATTTAGCTAATCAAACAAGGAGTGAGTGGTTAAGAGCCAGCTGCAAGATGCAGGAGAGGCGAGTCTGATGCTCCCTGAAGAAAGCCGAATGAGGTGTCAGGGCCTCAGCCCGGCCCCAGTCCTGCTGGGCCTGCGGTGCCCCGTGAAGCCCACTGTGCAGCTGCCCCCGAGGGGATCACAGCGTTCCCACTGTGCAGCTATCCCTCCCTATTGAACATGCTGTGCAGGGAGAGAAGCCCTCAGACCTGGAAGGAGGCAGGTGGCACTCCTGTCTGCTTTTCCACTTGAATCACTATAAAATGAGGTGCCTAATCCCTACCTTCAAAACCTTTCTCCTGGGGATCTGGCAGCAGCCTCAGGCAGGCTCATCCTGTCTCTCCCTTTGTCACTTCAGACCCCTCCCAGGGCTGGGAGCAGACCACAGTTCACACTCCCAGTCCCTCCCCAATCCAGAGAATTCTCCTGAATTCAGGAGATTCAGAGTGTGGAACCAGACAGGCCAAGGGACTTATTCAGAGTTCATGCTATACGCCTCCTTTGGGCCTCCCTTCTGCTGGCCTAAGCCAGGCCCTTTGGTGCTGAAGGATGCTGAACACAGATTTTCATCTCAGGCAGATGTCCCCAGTCACACATCAGAAAACCAAGCCTGAGGTTTTGATGACAACTTTTTTTTTTTTTTTTTTTTGCCATAATTCTTAAGGAAACACCAGCCATTACAGCTTCACCTTTTCTTTGTATAAAATGTGTATTTCTTTGAGGGCAAACAAGCAGGTGCAGCCCATCCATCTGAAGTGGAGCCTCTCCTACACAAGTCCAAGATAGTCAGAGGAGGGGGACAGTCCCTTGGACTTAGACTTTGACCCAAAATTTTTTGACCCTGGAGGAATTGATTCTCCTAGGGTTAGCTAATTCCCAGAAAGGGGAGCATGCTTTTTTTTTTTT
>CAUYPK010168277.1:0-22052 GCA_963574355.1 Loris lydekkerianus | reverse complement strand
ATCCAAGTGACCTCCCTTTCACAGTCAGAGAATGACTTGCTGACTTCAAACCAAATGCTGAAGGAAATGGTGGAAAGGTTAAAACAAGAATGCCGAAATTTAAGAAGTCAAGCTGAAAAAGCGCAACTAGAAGTTGAAAAGACATTGGAAGAGAGACAGATACAGTGGTTGGAAGAAAAGCATAAGCTTCATGAGCGTATCACAGAGACAGAAGAAAAGTACAATCAAGCTAAAGAGAAACTCCAGTGAGCTGCAATTGCCCAGAAAAAGAGAAAATATCTTCATGAAAACAAATTGAAGAGACTGCAGGAGAAAGTAGAAGTCTTGGAGGCAAAGAAAGAAGAATTGGAAACAGAAATTCAGGTGTTAAATAGACAAAATGTTCCATTTGAAGAATATACAAGGCTTCAGAAAAGGCTATAAAGGATATACAAAGAAGACATATTGAATTTCGAAGTCTAATTTTGGCTCCTAACATGCCACCAACAGCAGCCATCCAACCTGTTAGCTTTCAATCTTCAGCCATGGTTCTAGGCATGGAATCATCCTTTCCTCCTCATCTGCAGGAGGAACAGCATCAAAGGGAACTCTCTCTACTTCACAAAAGACTAGAAGAACTAGAAACAACACAGAGAAAACAACTAGAGGAATTTGGATCTCCTGGGGAATGAAGTTCTTAGATAAAAAGCAGACCAAAAGAGGTGAAATCAGAGACTCAAAAAAGCTTGAAGTTTTAACATTTGTAGCATTTAGATACTTTATTACTGTTTGCCAAAATACTTGAGTGTGCCTCAAGAAAAGGTGCCAGCTACACGCCAATTGCAGAACTATGAAGATTTTACCATTATACTAATGAAGACAAGTGATGCCTTAAAAGAAAGATTCAGAGAAATTTGGAATATTTGATTACCCTTTGAGAATGTAAAACAAAAACTAAATGGAACTAATTAGGGAATTAAGCTTCAAAATTATTTATTTTACTTTGTTCAATTTTTGTTTTTTTGCTTGAAATATACCCATCTTGAAATCCCTCTTCAATTTGAGATGTTTGGCAGAAACAGTAAACATCTTCTGGTTTACTATATATAAAAACTATAAGCTGGTTTTTGCAGAAAGATGACAATTTAAAAGTCAACATAATGAAACAAAGGTATCTCTGTTCATTACAAAAGGCTACCTTTTCTAAAACTGCACATAATTTATTAAAGAACTTAATATTTTTCTAAAAAAAAGAAAACTCTTGAAGAAATAGGTCTGGGTGAATATTTTATCAGGAGAACTGCCTGGGCAATTAAAGCAGCTTCAACAATACACTATTGGGACCAGCTCTGTCTACAAAGAGGATGGTAAGCTGTGTTCTGGGCCACATAATTACATATGTAAGGTCAGCCTAAATCACCCTTATCAGCAACAAAACCAACATTTGACCTGACTCATATTTTCCCACTGGTTCTCAATAAAGGTAGGTATGAAGTATTTTACTCAACAGGAGACCAAAAACTCAAAGAAGTATATTTCCGTCCAGGGAGTTTAAACAGCCACATTTCCGAACTCCTCTTCTTGGGGAATATTTCAGGCCTAAGAAACAACCCAGAACAACGATTTCAGGAGTGTTCATGCTGAGAGCATACTGGGAGAAGGACTCTGTTTTGAAGCCGTTCTCCCAGCAACTGAGGTGACCCTGGCGGACCCCAGGTCACTGCGGGCCCCAGGAGCTCTCCCACCTCTGACTGTGCCACGACAGCCCTGCCACACAGTGCTGGCCAGGCCTGCACCTCACAACGTTCACCTTGCCCTGGGGAGTCCTATCTCTCTGGGGCTTCCCTAGGCCCTCCACCTCTACCACCTGGCAGAACCATACCTTGGTGACATGGAGCCATGCCCGGTGGTAAAGATGGCACTGTATTTGTGACTTCATAGCCGTCTCTACCTTGAGACTGATGCCAGGAGCAGAAACTGTGCCTTCCTCTCCTGAAGGGCCCATCTCAGTACAGTCTGCATGGGAGGAAGTTTGGGGAAAGGGACCAATTCATCAGCAGCTGACTTCAGGTTTCTAACTTTATGCCGACATTGCTGCCAGACCACCAGCACATCCAGCAGGGTGAGCGGCCCATACACTGCCACAAGCCTTTGACTGCACAGGCCCCTGCAGGCTGTGTGCCCTCCCCAGCCACGCTCATACAGACACCAGCGGCTCTTACCTTGCCTCCTGTGGGACCACACACAGCAAAGCAGAGGAGGGTGGCTGGCTTGGCGTTCCCCTCAACCTTGAACTCTGTGAAAGCAGCGGCATGGCCTTCTACAGGTTGTGAGACCTTCCTGTCCACAGAGTAGAGCCGCATTGCCCCAATCACACGGTTTTGCTGAGAAAAGATATTTTGCAATGAAAGGGAGAGAAAAGAGATGAACAGAAACAAACAAAATGAGAGTCTCATATATTGATATACCTCCTCTAGTGAAAGTTAAATCAGCAGCTATTAAAGGGATGATATAACACAGCACACATCAGGGAAAAAATAAGACCATAAAAAAGGATGATTCTCATTCATTAAATATATGTGTGTGTGTGTGTGTGTGTGTGTGTGTGTATGTGTGTTTTCATAGGAAATATGTCTTGTGCCTTTTTTATGGTGGGGGAACAGTCTCACTCTGTTGCCCAGCCTAGGTTGCTGTGATGTCAGCCTAGTTCACAGCCTCACAGCAACCTCAGATTCCAGGGTTCAAGCGATCCTCCTGCCTTAACCTCCTGTCTAGCTGGGACTACAGGTGCCCACCATAATTCCTGGCTAATTTTTCTATTTTTAGTAGAGACAGGGTCTTGCGCTTGTTCAGGCTGGTCTTAAACTCCTGAGCTCAAGTGATCCACCTGCCTTGGCCTCCCAGAGTGCTTGGATCACCGGCGTGAGCCACCACGCTCAGCCCAAGTCTTGTGTTTTTTTTTTTAATTTTATTTTATTGTTTGGGATTCACTGAGGGTACCAAACATTAGATTATACTGATTGCATTTGTTACATAAAGTCCCTTTTATAATTGCGTCTCACCCCCAAGAGATGTGCCGGACATTATGACCCCCATCCCTCTCTCTCCTTCCCCTCCCTGCTCCTCATTCCCCTGCCCCCCACCTTGAACTGATTGGAGTTTTTCTCTCGTCTTGTGCATTTTGGAGGGAAAAACTCTAAAATGTTAACAGCAGTTAAGTCAGAGGGGTGAGAAGGTGAGAATATGGGCTATTTTGAAAATTATGTTTTCTGGCTCAGCGCCTATAGCTCAGCTGCTAGGTGCCAGCCACATACACCGGAGCTGGCAGGTTTGAATCCAGCCAGGGCCTGCCAAACAACAACGACAATTATAACAAAAAAAAAAAAAAAAAAAAAAAAGGAAAAGGAAAAGAAAAAAAATTACCTATATACTCGAGTATATAGGTATGTTTTCTGAAACCTATAAGTAGCAAAATTTTTGTTTAATAAAAACCAATTATTGTGTCTTATAAAACTTAGAACTTACATTTCCACAACAAATTTCAGTGTATTTATATCCAATGTCAAATGCTCAAAAAGCTATATAAATGGAACATGAAAGTGTCAACAGCTCAAGTTCTTGTAATTCAACAATCAAACACACATCTCTGCTGAGTGAGGCCCATGCAATCTGTGGGTAAGATTCAGACCCTCAATCAATGCCCCACCTACTTACACACATCCTTAAAATGGGAAAACAAAGGCTTCAACATTTCTTTTTTTTTTTTTTTTTTTGAGACAGAGTCTCACTTTATCGCCCTTGGTAAAGTGTTGTGGCGTCACACAGCTCACAGCAACCTCCAACTCCTAGGCTTAGGCGATTCTCTTGCCTCAGCCTCCCATAGCTGGGACTACAGTCACCTGCCACAATGCCGGGCTATTTTGTTGTTGTTGTTGTTGCAGTTTGGCCCGGGCCGGGTTCGAACCTGCCACCCTCCGTACATGGAGCCAGCGCCCTACCCACTGAGCCACAGGCGCTGCCCAACTTCAACATCTTTGTCTTTAAAAATTGTTTCTGTTAGCCAGGGGCAGTGGCTCACCCCTATAATCCCAGTGCTCTGGGAGGCCGAGGCAGGCAGATCACTTGAGGTCATGAGTTCTAGACCAGCCTGAGAAAAAATGAGACCTTGTGTCTACTAAAAATAGAAAAACCAAGACAAAAGGATTGCTTGAGCCCAAGAGTTTGAGGTTGCTGTGAGCTATGATGCTACAGCACTCTACGGAAGGTGATAGCTTGAAACTCTGTCTCAAAAACAAACAACTCATTTCTGTTTTACTTTTCTATTGCACAGACTCATGTTGATGTTGTTACACAAAGGGCTGATACACGCTGCGACGGGAATAAACTCTGAAAAATATGCTGAAGAAAACACCTAGTCACAAAATTCCATATGAGAAACACCAAGAACAGAGAACTCTTCAGGGACGGAGAGTGTTAGTGGTGGCCAGAGGCCACAGCTAGAGAGAAACAAGAAATAACCAGCAGGGTGGTGGTGCCTGTAGTAGGGCGCCAGCCCCACGTACCAGAGGTGGTGGGTTCAAACCCAGCCCCGGCAAAAAAAAAAAAAAAAAAAAAAGAGAGAAAGAAATAACCAGCAGACAGATAGTCTGTATTCTTCTTCTTCTTTTTTTTTTTTTGTAGAGACAGAGTCTCACTTCACCACCCTCAGTAGAGTGCCATGACGTTACAGGAGTCACAGCAACCTCCAGCTCTTGGGCTTCCGCGATTCTCCTGCCTCAGCCTCCCGAGCAGCTGGGACTACAGGGGCCCGCCACATTGCCCAGCTATTTTTTGGTTGCAGTTTGGCTGGGGCTGGGTTTGAACCTGCCACCCTCGGTATATGGGGTCGGCACCCCACTCACTGAGCCACAGGCGCCACCCAGATGATCTGTATTCTAATAGAAAAATGAACAAGTTAATTTTAAAGTGAAATTCAAAAGAAGCTGAGGGATCCCAAGAGCTGCAGCTGACACAGTGGTGACCCAACACGGCCCATGGCGTAAGTTCCAGTCTGAAAGCTGCAAAGCTAGAGACCCAGGAATATTTCTGTTGGGTGGACAGTGGAATTACTAGGTCAGGAGTATATAGATTTTTCAAAAGGATGGTATTGCCAAATTTCCCTGAGATAAATTTTGTGTTGATTAATACATGCATTAATAATTCATGAAAGATTCTGTCAGTCCACTTTTTTCACCAGTGCCAAAATTATCTGTGCTTATTTTGTTTTTCTTTATCTACCACTGTGATGAGTCAGAAACTATATTCTTAATTACTAGTAAAGTGAAGCATCTTAAAAAAAAAAAGGGAAATTCAAGAGAGCAGGACAAAACTCACCCACTCCAGCGACATGACAATAGCACACTTGAGTCCCCGACTCAGGGAAGCCCACTCAGAAACCGAGGGGCGAGGCACAGCAGAGAACACCGAGGCTACGCTGGAGGCCTGGCCCTTCCACTGGCTCGTTCCCGGACCCACAGGCTGCATGGGTAGCCTTCAGCCAACAAGGAGCTTCCAAGCCTTGGCACCTGGCCAGGTAAAGCCTGGCTGCTGGAGTTAAGTGTGCCGCGTGTGGGTGAAGGCACTTTGAGGACCATAGCAGGCAAGGATTCAGCACATGAACTTGTTATTCATGCGAGCTGCTGTGCTGGGGGCTGAGGACAAGGAAAATGGCCCAGCAGCACAACAGAGGCCCTTCACTCCAGGACAGATGGCAAGGGTTCCAGCAGATGTGTGAACAGCTGTGATACAGGGCGCTGACCATCAGGACACAGAGGGCGGAACGCCTCTTACTGCATCTGGCCCTGGGAGGTAGGGAGGGCTTCCCAAAGTGACATCTGAGCCAGAGTGAGAGCTGACCAGGTGACAGCTGGTTCAGACAGAACAGGCATTTGCAAATGCTTTCATAGGGGGCAGCAAACTACAGCTCCACGTTCTCCTCCCCCTTTACACAATGTAAAATTACCCATTCAAAACGGCATGATTCAACAGCATGCAGTGCTTATGTGCAATGTTGCACAAACAGCACCTCTACACAGTTCCAAAACATTCATCCCCCCAAAGAAACCCTGGTGCCCATCAAACAGTCTCCAGTGCCCCCTATTCATAGCCCTCGGCAACCACCCATCTGTTTGTTGTATAGATCTGCCTATTCTAAATATTTCATATAAATGTCATGTGAGATATGTGGTCTGAGGCCCTCACTTCTTTCTCATGGTAAGGTTTCTGAGGTTTATCCGTGTTGTAGCACGCATCACTCCCTTTTAGGGCTGAACAACATTCCATTGTATGGTCAGGCTACCATTTGTTTATCCACTCATCTGTTGATGAATATTTGGGTTCTTTCTACCTTTTGCCTATTTTGGATAGTGCTAAATTATGAACATCTATGTAAAAGTTCTTGTGCGGAAAAAAAAAGGGGGGGTGGCGCCTGTGGTTCAGTGGGTAGGGCACTGGCCCCATATACTGAGGGTGGCGGGTTCAAACCCAGCCCTGGCCAAACTGCAACAAAAAAATAGCTGGGCATTGTGGCAGGTGCCTGTAGTCCCAGCTACTCGGGAGGCTGAGGCAAGAGAATTGCTTGGACCCAGGAGTTGGAGGTTGCTGTGAGCTGTGACACCACAGTACTCTACTGAGGGTCACAAAGTAAGACTCTGCCTCTAAAAAATTTAAAAAAAAAAAGAGTAAAAGTTCTGTGCAAACACGTTTTTATTTCTCTTGGGTAGGTTCTAGTTCCACTGCTTGGTAAAATGGAATTCTATGTTTAACTTTGTTTTTTAAGAGAGAGGGTCTCAGCTCTGTCCCCCCACTGGAACGCAAGAGTGCAATCATGGCTCACTAAAGCCTCCAAGTCCTGGGCTCACGAAATCCTCCTGCCTTTGCCTCCTGTGTAGCTGGGACTAAAGGTGCCCACCACCACTCCTGGTTAATTTTAAAATTTCTTGTACATGGGTGGTGCCTGTGGCTCAAGGAGTAGGGTGCCAGCCCCATATACCAGAAGTGGTGGGTTCAAAATTGGCCCTGGCCAAAAACTGCAAAGAAAAAAAAAAATTTCTTGTACAAATGGGGCCTCACTATGTTGTCCAGGCTGGTCTCGAGTCCTGGGACTCAAGCAATCCTCCCACCTCGGCCTCCCAAAGTGCTGGGATTATAGGCATGAGGCACCACACCCAGCCTGCTCAACTTTTTGAAGAGCTGCCAATTGGCCAAGTCATCTCACATTCCCATGTCTAGTGTCTGGGAATGCTAGTTTCTCCACGTCATCTCCAACACTGGTTGTTTTCTATTTTATAAAAGTTACAGCCATCCTAGTACACATAAAGTGGAACCTCACTGTGTTCTGAATCCCATTTCCCTAGTGGCTGACGCTGAGCGTCTCCCTGTGCTCTTGCCATATCATACATCTTCCCTGGAGAAATTTGCATTCAAGTCCTTTGCTCATTTTTAAATTGGGTTGACTATTAATTGTCAAGTTAGACGTGTTCTTTATCTAGAGAGTAGACCTTTCTCAGATACGTGATTTTCAAATATTACCTCCTAGCTTTTCACTTCATCTACCATATCTCTTAATATATGAAAGCTTTTAATTTTAATAAAGTCCAAATTACCTACTTTTTTCTTTTGTGGCCCAGGCTGTAGTGCTATACTAAGAATCTATGCCAAATCCAAAGTGAGGATCCTCTGTCCATCTGTTTTCTTCTATGGGTCTAATAACTTCAGCTCCACCACTCAGGTCTATGATATAATCTGAATTTGTCTTTGAATGCTGTGCGAGATGGGCACCCAATTCTCTTCTCTTGGATGTGAATATTCAGCGATTAGAGCACCATTTGTTACAAAGACTATTCTTTCCCCATTGAACAGACTTAACATCCTTCCCAGAGATCAACTGGGTACAGTTATGTGGGTTTACTTCTGGACTTCCAATTCTTTTCCATTGATCTATATGTCTATCTTTATGCCAATGAGGTTTTTTGCATTGTTAAATGGTCAGGATTTTTTATTTGTTGGTTTTTAGTTTGTCAGTAAGCACACACAAGCAGCTTTGTGAATTAGTGTTTTTTTTTTTTTTTGTTGTTGTTGTTGGATATCCTTCAAACATGATAATCTTCTCGTAAGTAGATATAATTCTCAAGGGTATCTTTTTCTTTTTTTTTTTTGAGGAAGAGTCTCATTATGTCACTCTGGGTAGAGTGTCATGGTGTCACAGCTCACAGCAACCTCAAACTCTTGGGCTTAAGTGATTCTCTTGCCTCAGCCTCCCAAGTAGCTGGGACTACAGGCGCCACCACAACGCCTGGCTATTTTTTGTTGCAGTTGTCATTGCTGTTTAGCTGGCCTGGGCTGGGTTCGAACCCACCAGCCTCCGTGTATGTGGCCAACGCTTTACCCACTGAGTATGGGCACTGCCTCTCCAGGGTATTTTTTTTTTTTTAATTTCAGCTTGCTTGTTCATTCTTCGTTTGAAGTACTCTTTTTTTATTCATTTTCTTCTTCCTCTGGCTATGCTCTTTCCCATTGCCTTCCTAGAGGCTGGGATTACAGACACCCACCACAACGTCCAGCTGTTTTTCATGTTGTTAGCAGAGACAGGGTCTTACTCTGGCTTACTGCTGCTCATACTGGTCTCGAAACTCTGCGCTCAGACAATCCACCTGCCTTGGCCTCCCACAGTGCTGGGACTACAGGCGTGAGCCCCCACGGCCTCTCCAGGATATTTTTAAAAGCTTTATTGAGATATAATCCATGTACCATACAACTCTTTTGTTTAAAGCATATCATTCAATGCTTATCTGTCTACTCACAGGGTTGTGGAAACATCACTACAATGTGATTTTAGAACACTATTTCATCCTTCAAAAGAAACCCTATTACCAGTCAATCCTCATTTCCGTCTCCCACACTCCAATCCCAGCCCCAAGCAACTACTTATTCATTTTCTGTGTTCACAGATTAGACTATTCTGAACATTTCATATAAATGGAATCATACAGGTATAGTATGTGGTCTTTTAAGGCTGATGTCTTCCATTTAAGCTTAGTATTTCCAAAGTTCACTCATGTGATAGCACGCACCAGTACATTTCTTTTTAAGGCCAAATTAATATTCCACAGTATGAATACACCTTTTATTTATTCATTTATCAACTAATGAACATTTGGATTCTTTCTACTTTTTACCTATATAAATTATGTTGCTATGAACATTCGTGTATGAGTTTTTAGTAGATATTTTATCTTAGTCTATTTTGTCTGATATTAGCACAGCTAATCCAGCTCTTTTTTGGGCATAGTCTGTATGGTATATTTCCCCATCCTTTTATTTTCAACATATTTTGTCCTTGAATCTAAAAATGTGTGTCTTTTGTAAACAGCAGGAAGCTGGAACTTTTAGTGGTCTGCCAATCTTGACCTTTCCATCAAAGTGTTTAATCCATTTAATGTAATTATTATTATTTTTCATTGTTGGGGATTCATCGAGGGTATAGAGAACCAGGTTACACTGATTGCATTTGTTAGGTAAAGTCCTCTTATGATTGTGTCCCAACTCCAAGAGGTCACGCACCAGGATCCCCCAACTCCCTCTTTCCCTCTCTCAGCTCTCCCATTGCCCACCCCCCACCATATACTAAGTCATTAATTGTCCTCGTATCAGAATTGAGTACACAGGATTCTTGTTTCTCCATTCTTGTGATGCTTTATTAAGAAGAATGTACTTCAAGGTGGCGCTTGTGGCTCAGTGGGTATGGCACTGACCCCATATACTGAGGGTAGTGGGTTCAAGCCCGGCCCTGGCAGAAACGCAACAAAAATATGGCTGGGCATTGTGGCGGGTGCCTGTAGTCCCAGCTGCTTGGGAGGCTGAGGCTAGAGAATCGCCTAAGCCCAGGAGTTGGAGGTTGCTGTGAGCAGTGTGATCCCATGGCACTCTACCCAGGGTGATAAAGTGAGACTCTGTCTCTACCAAAAAAATTAAAAATAAATAAATAAAAGAATAATGTACTTCAACTCCATCCAGGTTAATACAAAAGATATAAACTCTCCATTTTTTTCTAATGGCTGAATAGTATTCCATGGTGTACATATGCCACAGCTTGTTAATCCATTCCTGGGATAGTGGGCATTTAGGCTGTTTCCACAGTTTGGTGATTGTAAATTGAGCTACAATAAACAGTCTAGTGCAAATGTCCTTGTGATAAAATGATTTTTTTTTTCTTCTGGGTAGATGCCCAGTAATGGGATTGCAGGATCAAATGGGAGGTCTATTTTGAGTTCTTTGAGGATTCTCCATATTTCCTCCCAAAAAAGTTGTTGTACTAGTTTGCAGTCCCATCAGCAGTGTAAAAGTGTTCCCTTCTCTCCACATCCACACCAGCATCTGCAGCTTTGATATTTTGTGATGTGGGCCATTCTTATTGGGGTTAGGTGATATATTAGGGTGGTTTTGATGTGCATTTCTCTGATAATTAGGGACAAAGACCATTTTTTCATATGTTTGCTAGCCATTCATCTATCTTCTTTAGAGAAGGTTCTATTCATCTCTCTTGCCCATAGATATAGGGGATTGTTGGCTTTTTAAAATGTTGATTAATTTGAGTTCTCTGTAGATCCTAATTATCAACATTTTGTCTGATTCATAATATGCAAATATCTTTTCCCATTCTGATGGTTGACTATTTGCTTTGGTTGTTTTCTCCTTAGCTGTACAGAAACTATTCAATTTAATTAAGTCCAATTTGTTTATTTTTGTTGTTGCAATTGCCACTGAAGTCTTCATAAAGTCTTTCCCCAGTCTGATAACTTGAAGTGTTTTACCCATAGTTTCTTTAAGGATTTTTATTGTTTCATACCTTATATTTAGATCTTTTATCCATTTTGAATTAATTTTAGTGAGTGGAGAAAGGTGCAGGTCCAGTTTCAGTCTTTTACATGTGGTTATTCAGTTCTCCCAGAACCATTTGCTAAATAGGGATTCTTTCCCCCAGTGAAAGTTCTTGTTTGGTTTATCAAAGATTTTTTTCCAAATCTCGAAAGTATGATATTGGTATTTTAATGGGGATTGCATTGAATCTGTAGACTGTTTTGGATACTATAGACATTTTCACAATGTTGATTCTTCCCAGGCTCAAGTATGGTATGTTCTTCCATTTGTTAATATCTTCTGCTATTTCTTTTCTTAGGGGTTATAGAGGTCCTTCACCTCTTTTGTTAGGCATATTCCTAGGTATTTCATTTTCTTTGAAGCTACTGTGAAGGGAATTGTGTCCTTGATTAGCTTCTCATCTTCGTGGTTATTGGCATATAAAAAGGCTTCTGATTTGTGGACATTGATTTTATATCCTGACACGTTACTGTATTTTTTGATGACTTCCAGGAGTCTTGTGGTTGAGTCTTTGGGGTTTTCTAAATTATAAAAAGAGGGATGGTTTGACCTCCTCTGCCTCCATTTGGATTTATTTCTCTTGCCTGATTGCATTAACTAGAACTTCCAGCACTATGTTGAATAATAGTGGTGACAGAGAACAGCCTTGACTGGTTCCAGTTCTAAGTGGAGAAGCTTAGAACTTATACTTCATTCAGTATAATATTAGCTGTGGGTTTGTTGTAAATGGCTTCAATCAGTTTAAGAAACGTGTCACCTATGCCTATTTTCTTCCAAGTTCTAACTAGAAAAGGATGCTGGATTTTATCGAATGCTTTTTCTGCATCTATTGAGAGGATCGTATGGTCTTTGTTTTTGCTTCTGTTGATATGGTTAATTATGATTATGGACTTGCATCCCTGGGATGAAACCTACTTGATCATGATGAGTGAATTTTTAAATGTGTAGCTGTAACCTACTGGCTAGGATTTTATTGAGAATTTTTGCATCTATATTCATTAGTGAAACTGGTCTGAAATTCTTTTTAGTTGGGTCTTTTCCTGGTTTTGGTATCATGATGATGTTTGCTTCATAGAACAAGTTGGGGAAGATTCTTTCCTTCTCAATTTTTTGGAATAATTTCTGAAGTATGGGTATAAGCTCTTCTTTGAAGGTTTGATAGAATTCTGGTGTGACACCATCTGGACCAGAGCTTTTTTTTTGGGGGGGGGGGGGAGATTTTTTATTGTTTCTTTGAACTTAGTTCTTGAAATCAGTTTGTTTAAGAGATCAATTTCTTCTTGATTAAGTCAAGGGAGAGAGTGTGATTCCAGGTATTGATCCATTTCCTCCACATTGTCCAATTTCTAGGCATAGAGTTCATTAAAGTACTCAGAGATGATCTCTTATATCTCTGTGGCATCTGTTGTTATTTCCCCTTTATTGTTTCTGATTGAGGTAATAACTAATTGAGGTAATGATAACTAATAACTGATTATTATATACCTCTGATTGAGGTAATAACTGATTGAGGTAATGATAACTAATAACTGATTGAGGTAAAATCTAATAAGAGATTTTGCTTTTCTGTTTCTAGTTAATCTGGCCAAAGGTTTATCAATTTTATTAATTTTTTCAAAAAAGCAACTTTTTGTTTCATTAATTTTCTGAATGATTCTTTTGTTTTCAATTTCATTCATCTATGATTTAATTTTGGTTATTTCTTTCCTTCTGCCAGCTTTGGGATTAGATTGTTCTTCTTTTTCCAATTCCATAAGATGGTTCATGAGTTTGTTGATGTGTTCTCTTTCTAGACATCTAATGTGATAAATTTCCCTCCTTAGACTACTTTGGCTGTACCCCACAGGTTTTGGTAACCTGTGTTTTTATTGTTATTATGTTTTAGAAATTTAACGATTTCCTCTTTTATCTCTTCCTGAACCCTACTGCCATTCAGCATAAAGTTGTTTAATTTCCAAGTCTTTGTGTGGGGATAAATGTTTTTATGGGAGTTGAGTTCCACCTTAATTGCCTTGTGGTCTGAGAAGATACAAAGTGTAATTTCTATTCTTTTAATTTTGCTGAGGTTTGATTTGTATCCTAGGATGCAGTTGATTTTGGAGTAGGTACCACAGGCTGATGAGAAAAATGTATATTCTTTAGCTTGAGGATGTTATGTTCAGTATATGTCCATTAATCCCATTTGTTCTAGGGTCACATGTAAGTCCTTTGTATCTTTGTTTAGTTTTAGTTTCTGTTTAGAGGATCTGTCCAGGTCTGTCAGAGGAGTGTTAAAGTCCCCAACTATTATGGTGTTATGGGACATCATATTGCTCAGATTCATCAAAGTCTGTTTCATAAATCATTTGGAGCATATAAACTGGGTACACAAATATTTATAATTGAAATGTCTTCTTGTTGTATTGTTCCTTTGACTGGTAAAAAGTGTCCATCTTTTTCTTTCTTTCTTTCTTTCTTTCTTTCTTTCTCTTTCTTTCTTTCTTTCTTTCTTTCTTTTTAATTGAGACAAAATCTCACTTTATTGCCCTTGGTAGAGTGCTGTGGCTTCCCAGCTCACAGCAACCTCCAACTCCCAGGCTTAGGCAATTCTCTTGCCTCAGCCTCCTGAGTAGCTGGGACTACAGGAGCCTCCCATGACACCCGGATATTTTTGTTGCAGTTTGGCTGGGGCCAGGTTTGAACATGCCACCCTCGGTATATGGGGCCAGTGCCCCACCCACTGAGCCATATGTGCCGCCCCATCTTTGTCTTTCTTAACTTGTATCTGAGAATTAGATTGCAACCCCTCCTTTCTTATTTCCATTTGCTTGAAATACGGTTTTCCATTCCTTCACCCTGAGTGTTGTTTTGTCCTTCAAGGATAGGTGTATCTCCTGGAGAGAGCATATGGACAGCTTGTGCTTTTTTATTCAATCAGCCAGCCTGTGCTTTTCTTCAGTGGTGAGTTCAGTCCATTGATATTTATTGAGAGAATTGATAAGTGTGGCAGAGTTCTATTCATCTTACTTTGTGAAAGTCCCTTGTGTAATTTTATCCTTAGTGCCACTGTGGAAGCTGTTGTGTGATGGCTATTTGGGTGGTCGATGACGCGGAGGTTAGAACTGTTTATTGAAATAGTATGAGGCAAAGATGACTACAAGCTCTTGTGGCATGTAGCAAACTTCTTTATTTCTGACCAGCTTAAATAGCCAGTTCTGCACGCACACACTGTTAATCAATAATCACCCAATCACTTCATAGGTATATTGTAAAAACAAATTAACCCTTTCCTGGAATCTGCTAATCTACTGATCAACTGATACTCTTTCTATTATATTTAAAATTAGTAGTCCTGGAAAAACATGCCATTAGCCATTTTTTCCCATAAGCTGCTAAGTCACGAGATTGCTGTGGGGAAAAGGTTGATTATTCTCCTGCTCTTTGAAAGCCCAAAGCACCTGGAGGCCAGACCTTATCTTACAAAACCACAACCTGGAGATTCTTAGGACTTACCGATGACGTGTTTGCACGCCCCAGCCCCATGACCAGCTTCTGAGCACTGGACTTTCACCTCCAAAGCACTCGGGCTTAACGGCCTAGTTAGGGTTCAGTCCTGGTTTTAGCCTGACTGTGCAAAGTAAGAATTTGTCCCTGCTCACTCTCAGAATGGTGGGCAAAGATGCATATAGGCTTTTTGCCTATAGAAGCTAAGTTTTGACTTTTTAGCTTCTGAGTGTTAACTTTGCTGGTGATCCATTGTGGTGGTCAGTGCTGAGACTAGGTCTAAGCATTTCCTGTAGAGCTAGCCTTATTGTGGTGAATATCCTCAGTGTTTACATGTCCGCAAAAGATTTGATTTCTACATCCATTTTGAAGCTCAGTTTAGCAGGATACAGAATTCTGGGCTGAAAATGGTTTTGTTTAAGAACATTGAAGATGGATGACCATGCTCTTCTGGCTTGGAAGGTTTCAGTTGAAAAGTCTGCTGTCATTCTAATGGCTCTGCTTCTGTAGGTCAGTTGGTGCTTACTCCTGGCTGCTTGCAGAATCTTTTCTTTCATCTTGACTCTGTGTCTTAGAGAGGCTCTGTTTGAGTTGAGATGACCTGAGGTTTGATATCCATCTGAGAGGAATGTGTCGGGGTCTTTAGTAAAACTTGGGAGGTATTCCTTTATGATGTTCTCCAGTAGGGCTTCCATTCTTCTGGGATAATCTTCCTTCCCTTCAGAAATCCCTATCATTCATATGTTTCAATGCTTCATGGAGTCTTGTAGTTCTCTAAGTGCCTGTTCTGCTTTCTCTCTATTCTTTCCTTCCTCTTTAACTACATGGGTCAACTTGAAAATTTTATCCTCTAGCTCTGAGGTTCTTTCTTTTCCATGGTCTAACCTATTTTTGATACTTTCTACTGCCTCTTTACATGCCCTGGTTGTCTCCTTCATTTCCTTAAGCTCCACCATATCCTTTTTTACATTCTACATATCTCTCATCTGACTTTTGATTGTGTCTTTCCATTTTCTTGTCCATTCCTTTTATTGCCTTTATCATCCATATTTTAAATTCCCTTTCTGTCAAGTCCATTAATTCTCTTTAGGTGGAGTCTTCTGCAGTAGCTGCCTCATGGTCCCATGGGGGAGTTGCTCTGTTTTGGTTTTTCATGGTGCCTAAATTTTTCTGTTGGTTCCTCCTCATGTGTTCTTTCTTCTTTTTCACCTGCTTGTCCTCCTTTTTCCTTCTCACTGCCTCCTTTGTTTTAAACAGAAGTCCTTGATAATAGTATGTTGCAATGTGTCACTGGGACACCAGGTGATACTGTGGCTTTTTTAGGAGACAGAGAGCACAGCCAGTAACCTCTATGGTCCTTATTCCAAACTTACGTTGCCTTCCATGATTACCTGATTGTTTCCTCAGCATTCAGACCCTGCCTGGTTGGGATCTTAAAGGTCACAAGAATCCTTCAGGTCTCACAGTGCCCCCTGACTCCATTTCCCATGGGGTATGAGAGTCCCTCAGCCTGTCCCAAGAGTGGAGTTCTGATCCTGGCAGGCAGAATTAAGATGGCTGTGCTTTAAGCCCCTGCTAAGATCTTCTCTCCACCTTCCCACAATTGTAGCCCCCTGGACTCTGTGACCTTCTCAGTTTGGCTGCCTCACCAGCCACCACACCTATGGCTAATCCACTCCAACCAGCATTCATATCTGGTTGCTGTATACTGTTCAAGTACACCCACTCTTCCAATCTTGCCACTCAATGCACAGTTTCCCCCAACTACTGAAAACTCTGGAAAAAGACATTTAATGTAATTACTGACAAAAAATGATTTACTTCTGCCATTTTGCTGTTTATTTTCTCTATGTCTTATTGCAATTTTTATTTTTCAGTTCTTTGTAGCCTTCTGTTGTGTTAGACATCTTCTAGCTGTCATTTCAATTCCCTTATTTCTTTTACTATTTTATTTCTTTTCTTTTCTTTTCTTTTTTTATTTTATTTTATTTTATTTATTTATTTATTTTTTTTTTCTTTTGCAGTTTTTGGCCAGGGCTGGGTTTGAACCCACCACCTCCGGCATATGGGGCCAGCGCCCTACTCCTTTGAGCCATAGGAGCTGCCCATTCTTTGTTTTTTCTTTTTTTAAGAGACAGAGTCTCACTTTGTTGCCCTCTGTAGAGTGCTGTAGCGTTACAGTTCACAACAACTTCCAGCTCTTGGACTTAGGTGATTCTCTTGCCTCAGCCTCCCAAGTAGCTGGGACTACAAGTGCCTGCCACAATGCCCGGCTATTTTTTTGTTGCAGTATGGCTGGGGCTGGGTTCAAACCTGCCACCTTTGGTATATGGGGCTGGTGCCCTACTCAATGAGCCACAGGAACTGCCCACTATTTTCTAAATGTTATTTTCTTACCTGGGGATTACAACTGACCTCTTAATTTATAACAATCTAATTTGAATTAATACCAATTTAATTTCAAGAGTGTACAACAACTTCTCTTTGTAGCTCTGTTCCCTCACTGATCCTGTTACTACTGTATTCCAGCACTCTCATTTCTTCACATGGGTTTGACTTAATTGCCTCATGTCTTTTCATTTCCAACCAAAGAAATTTCCTTAGTATTTCTTGTAGGTAGGGCTGATAAAGTATAGGTGGGGGACAGTGGCTGCCTGCCTGAGCCTTGAGCCAAAGTGTAGGCCTGTTTACAATACTGAACAAAAGCTTTGACAATGATTAACACCCAGCTTCAATATAAGGTAGTGCTGCTTTATTTAACAGAAAAGCAGGCAATTATCAGAGCAGCCCCTTGGGATAGCAACTGGCAGACTTTCCACCTCCTTTTAATGCTAAAGATCATGACTATCGATGGTGGAGATGTAACATGCAGAGACATGCAATGTATGAAGAAACATAACCACTGGGTGGGTGGCCGCCAATAAAATTCCACCTCTACATGCTGAGACTTCAATGCTAGTAGTCTCTCTCTACCCTTTAAAGGTTCCCTAGCCCTTTTTTCAGAGAGTCAGTCTGGTTGCTCCTTAACCAGCACTGTCTCCCCTTGGTCTGAGCAAAACCCCCACTCAATAAAGTCTTGTCTGTACTAATTCCTTTTTCTGTAGTGCGCCAGTTTCTCTTGACTTGAGGGTGAAGAATTGTGAGTTTGGTAACAGAACTAACTGCAAGACACAAATTATGTTTTTATTTTTGTAATGCTTTAACGAAAAACTGTATTTTTTGAAGGATTCTTTTAGTGGTTTTAGGGTAAAGTTCCTATTTATTTTTCATTCAGCACTGTGAAGCATCTCACTGTCTTCTAAGGAGACATTAGGGAGCTTACTAAGGGTCTCTTACATCATCAGTTGCTTGTCACTGTGAATATGCATCTCACTGCTTTCTGAGGAGACTTCAGGGGGCTTACTGAGGGTCTCTCACGTCATCAGTCTCTTCTCACTCTGAATATGCATCTCACTGCCTTCTGAGGAGATATCAGGGGGCTTACTGAGGATCTCTCACGTCATCAGTTGCTTCTCACTCTGAATATGCATCTCACTGTGTTCTGAGGAGACTTCAGGGAGCTTACTGAGGGTTTCTCACATCATCAGTTTCTTCTGACTCTGAATATGCATCTCACTGCCTTCTGAGGAGACTTCAGGGAGGTTACTTAGGGTCTCTTTTACATATTGAGTTGCTTGTCTGCTTTCAGGATTGTCCTTCGATAGTTTGGTCATAGTACTGTCTAGGTGTGGATATCTTTGAGATTCCTGGTTGTGCAGATTAATATTTTTCATCAAATTTGGAAAGTTGGGGCCATTATTTCTTCAACTGTTCTTTCTGTGCCTTCCCCCTGTTGAGCTTGTTGTACACAGTGCCCCATACATCTCTGAGGCTGTTATTCTTTTAATATTTCCTATGTCTTTATTGATGTTACCTGTTTGGTGAGAGATACTACTCATATTTCTCTTCAATTCATTAGACATGATTTCCATTAGTTCTTTGAACATACTTTAAACAGCTGATTTAAAGTCTTTAAATGTAAGCTGGTTACATTTGGGCCTGGTGCCATGACTCACAACTGTAGTTCTAGTACTTGGGAAACTGAGGTGCAAGGACTACTTAAGATCAGAAGTTTGAGAACAGCCTGAGACCCCTTTTCTACCAAAAAATATAAAAAATTAGCCAGGCATGTTGGTGCATGCCTGTAATCCTAGTTAGTAGGGAGGCTCAGGCAGGAAGATCACTTGAACTTAGGAGTTTGAGGTTGTTGTGAGCTATTATGATGCCACTGTACTCTAGTTGGGGCAACAAGGCAAGACCCTTTCTCAAAAAAAAAAAAAAAAAAAAAAAAAGAAAGAAAAGAAAAGAAAAGTAAAGTAACTAAAAGGTCTGGGGCAATTTTATTAAAAATATTAATATTCACAACCAGCTTCCTTAGAAGTTTCTATTTATTGCTTTTTTTCCTTCCCTCAGCCCCCTCACCCCATTATGAGTTATATATGGTAGAATCTCTGTGAGTTGACCACCCAACAGACTGTAACAAACTGGTCAACATACAGAGGTGATCAGCATGAGGAGCTAGGCTTGCCTTGCTGGTATGCACATGTGGTGTGTGTTTGGTTTATTAAAATTAGTTCAACTTAAGGAAGTGATCAGTGTAGGATGGTGGTCAACTATGGAGAGTCTACTGTATTTAAACTGTCCAGTTTTCTACAAAAAATTATAAGATATGCAAAAAAAAAAAAAGTATAGAAGTACTCCCAGAGTTTCTTGGGTGGTCACCCCACAGAGGTAAAGTATAGTTTAATATAAAGTATAATATAAAGTGGTAACTCAAGAAATCAGATACTCATCCCTGAACTTGTTGTTGGCTGTTTAGGAACTTTTCTTTATTAATTCTGTAATGTCTGTATTATTTAATGTATGTGGTCACTGAAGTCCCTACTTGGTTAGTTTAGTGGCCAATTAATGATCTGAAGAGATCTAAATTAAAGATTTCATGATATTCCTTCAAATACCTTGAGCCTCAGCCTTTGCTGCAAGGCTGTACGTGTGTGTGGACAGGCCTTGAATACTCAGGCAGATAGGCTGTGTGTGGGGACAGGCCTTCCATACACAGCAGGGAGGCTGTGTGGAGACAGGTCTTCCATACTCAGGCAGGCAGGTTGGAATCTGCCTCAGGCCCCAGCCCTCAGTCTCCTCACACAGAGCCTCCAGGTGAGTGGTAGGGGAGAGCTTGGTGCTTTGTGTTGGGGGCCTAAAGCAGCCACACGTGAACATTTCCCTTCCCGTCCTCCTCTCCTCTGAAGACAAAGACACAGGGATCTTACCTCCAAAGTTCACACCAAGGTAGAGCATGATGATGGACAGAACGGATATGTAGCCCACCTCTCCCAAGCCATCAGGTGAGAGGAAAGGGGGGTCGGGACCTTCCCCATGTGTAGAGTATTGGTGTGGATGGACAGCTGGAGACGCTCAGCAAACTGGCGGATTGCTATATATGAGGAGTAATTTAAAACCACAGACTCTGTTGTAGAGATTCTTCCCTGCTTGGCCATGCTGGCCAGCAGGCCCCTCCCTTACGGAGGACAGCAGCTTGTAAATGCTGACAAAACCCAATTGATGAATATTTATTCCTAAACTGAGGGAGGCATCTGAAAGGAGAGCCACTCAAAATCATGGGGAGTTGGGCAACCTGTTGGACAATTAAAGGGAAGGGATCCTGCCGGAGAAACAGACATTTTGAACTACCCAAAAGGGCAGGCACCTTCCCCCAGACCAGGAACATTCCTGCTGGAGAATGTTGGAGGGGGTTGGCGGTTCAGGCTGTGTGGCAAACTGGCAGGTCCCAATCCAAAAGGGAAACTCTGAACCATAAAACTCAGAATAAGGTCCCCGAGTGCTCCAGCACCGGGAACTGGCTACAGCCGCTTCAGCCCCAGGAACCAGATACAG
Source organism: Loris lydekkerianus (assembly GCA_963574355.1). Taxonomy (NCBI): domain Eukaryota; kingdom Metazoa; phylum Chordata; class Mammalia; order Primates; family Lorisidae; genus Loris; species Loris lydekkerianus. The sequence continues at coordinate 1,739 of CAUYPK010168277.1, read as the reverse complement.
CCACTTAAGACGCAGACCCACAAGCAACCTCGCGAACCTAGCAGCACCCTCCCCCACAGCCAATTGCAGTCGCCAGTTTGCAGGAGAACCTGGGAGCAGAGTGGAAAGATTTAAGAAGTGTGGACTCCTGCACTGAGTGGGAAGGTCGGTTGCGAGTGCTGTCTGGAGCAGAACAGCCGAGGTTACACAATACTTAGGTGACAAACTTTTACAGAAATTCCAAAATGGCAATCGACCATGGAAGGTGGTTACCATGGTAACAGTATAAACTGTGAATCAGGTATGAGCCTGGGAACCCCTCACAGCGACACCGGGTGTCCACAAAGTATATTGCAGTATGAATATATTCCTACGAAAGTTGATCCCTATATGTATATGATCATACATGTAGATGTATACATGTATATTTCTACATACAAGAATAATATTTTTGTGGTTGGTGCCTTTTTTTTTGTTCTGTTTTTTTCCTCACCATTTTCTTGGAGGCACTTTTGTTAATTTTTTATTATTACTTTTTATATAGATATACTTTTTATTTCTATTTTTTCTAATTTTAATTTCTTTCGTCTCTTTTAACTTTGCTATGAACACCACTTTGTTCTGTTTTAATTTTTAATTTTTTATCAATTATTTTACAATTATCACTTTTTATTGCACTTGTTTTTATGTTGTTGCTGTCGTGGGTGTTGTCTGTATGTCTATGTGTCTCTGTCTGTTTCTGTATCTATGGGCTCATGTGTCTGGTAGCCTTTGTATATGTTTATTTGCTCATTTGCTCTCAATGAGCTTGGTGTTATGACCTGCAACTCTGAACTCACAGCACTCTCCTCCACTCTCACTCTGAGGTCTGGAGTCCTGCCCCCCAGGAGTCCAGATTCCTGGGTGATTTCCTGACAGGTGCAGACAGGACCTAGACTGCAGCTGGACAGTGCTGACTCTGCAGCACAGGAGTGAGGAGACAACACATGGCTAAAAGGGAATCATGCTGGAGCAGCGGTGCCCCAAGGTGCAGAGCAGCAGCCGTCTTTAGCAGTAACAAGGCCCACCCCCAGATATCCCGTAGCCACTCCTCCTTTCTCCCTGGGCAACCAGATGAGGCCGGGCATCTTCTCAGATGGCAACCACCACAGAACAGACCTGGGACTGAAACACAGGCCCCGTGAGTAAAGGGTTTTCCTGAGGTGGTACTGGCCTGGGTGGAATGCAGGGACTAGAAAATGCACCCACAGAGCCGGGAAACTCCCAGGGTGGGGCTGATCCAGAGGACCACTTTACTGAACCTAAGATGCATCCGGCCCTCAGGGGATCAACAGCCTATAGACAAAGGAGGCCAAGAAGCTACAGCTGACAACTAATTGTGCTGCGAATACAAACCTGAAGGAGTAAAGACAGGGCCTGAGGCACAGGTTCTTGGAACTCAAATCAGTCTCTCCTCTGCAGAAGAATTTAGCAGGGTCAGAAACAAACTGCCACAGGGTTGTTCCGTTCAACCATAAACTAAGGGTAGGGCTGGAACTGAGTGAACACCCCCAGCATCCATCAAGTGCCCGAGGTTGACAGGCCTCACCACCCCGTGCTGGATAGAGGCAGAGAGCAGCGGCCTGGATGAGCAGATACAGACTTCCCTGTGATTTAGGCAGGTACAAACCACTGGAGTATCTGCTCACTGCAGACAACTGACTGGGTCACAGCCCTGCGGGACTAGCAGTGACTGGATGTGACAGAGCTGCAAGGTGGGG